>JABFFE010000864.1:0-80772 GCA_013623625.1 Fusarium setosum | reverse complement strand
ATCTGAGTTCTCGACTATGGGGTCTGCCTGGCTAAATGGTGTTGTGGCTAAGGCTATGTATGGCTGGCACCCTGTGGCGAAGCCACGGGTAACAGGAGCCAGGCCTGACTGCAGGGACGTAGCAGGTCTTACCGCGCTGTGGTATGCGGCCGAGGGAGGGCATTCTGCAGCGGCAGAGCTGCTCTTGAACGCAGGTGCAGATGTGAATGTGTTCGGAGGCCCGGTGAAGGGGGGGTGGTCGCATACGCCGCTGACCCTGGCGGCAATGCGAGGCCATGACGAGGTCACACGCCTCCTCCTAGCCCAAAGGGGCATTCAAGCCTGCACCAGGGCCAAACTGGATCGGTTTATGATGGACGAGCCGTGCACTCCGCTTTGGCTGGCTACGAACCACGGCCATGGGAAGGTGGTGAAGGTGCTTCTCTCGTCTGCTGGGACAGAGCTGGATGCAGATGTCGGTGGCATCAGGGGCGAAGCGCCGCTCCATCTGGCGGCAAAACATGGCGACGAGGATATGGTCCGGCAGCTGCTCAACTATGGCGTGAATATCAATGCTTTATGCCGGGACAAAAATACGCCATTACACTTGGCTGCCAAGGGGCGGCACAAGGGAGTAGTGGTGCTGCTGCTTTCATGGCCTCATGTCGAGATTGATCTGGCAAACTCCGATAGCCAGACGCCAGCGTCGTTGTCAGCACAGTATGGATGGGTTGAGATTCTGCAGCTACTGCTGCAAAGTAACGCCAATCCAGAGGCACCGGGCCGGTTTGGCGGTACACTGCTCTCGCAGGCAGCTGAAGATGCCCGCGAGTCTGTTGTAGAGTTGCTCCTCGCCATCCCCGGCGTCAACCTGGATGTGCGAGACAGCTGGGGCAAGACACCGCTCTCGCTCGCCGTGTCATGGAGGCCAAGCGTTGGGGACAAGATCGTCGAGAAAGATCACCGCGGAGTTGTGCGGCGCTTGATCGACGCTGGCGCAGATATCAATTCCCGCGACGGGCACGATCGGACGCCACTCCACCACGCGCTGTCAACGAGCCGTCTTCCCATCATTCAAATTCTTTTGGAGTGCAAGGGCATAGACATAGATGCCCAAGACGCGAGTGGGTGGGCGCCACTCCATTATGCGGTGCATAGCAAGGAGAGGAGTGTCTTGCCGCTCCTCCTTCAAAAGGGGGCGAATCCGAACCCGCGAGACAAGGACGGCGACACACCCCTCTTTCACGCTATCTCGAGAGGCCACCTATACTCTGTGGAAATCTTACTTTCCCATGATAACGTGCACCTCGACTGGGCAAACGGCGATTTCCGGCCGCTGAGCTACGCCTTAACCTCGGGTTACACCGCAGTTGTCCAACAGGTGTTGGCCACGGGCCGCGTGGATGTAAATGCCAGAGACACGCAAGGCAAGACCCTGCTGCTTGTTGCTGCAGAAACAGGGTGTGCGGCCGAGGCCGCCTTGGTGTTGGCAACAGGGAATTCAGAGCTCAACTGTAAGGATCCGGAAGGACAGACGCCACTGTCACTCGCTTCGAAGCAGGGACATCTCGCCGTTGTGGAACTGTTACTAGCCACAGAAGGTGTGGATGTCGACGCCCGAGACGAAAGGTGGCAGACACCGCTGTCACTCGCCGCGGCACATGGACACCCCTCCGTTGTTGCAGCGCTCCTGGCCACGGGACGTGTCGATGTCAACGCTCGAGACAAGTCCGGGCGTACGCCGCTGTCGTTTGCTGTGGTGGCATTCTGGAACGAGATGCTCAAAGCCAGCCACATGGAGGTGGTGAAGTTGCTACTTCGGACAGCGGGCGTAGATCCAAACGCCGGTGATGAGCACGGCTGGACGCCGCTGCATCGAGCAGTGCTGGATAAGAGGAGTAACATGGTCGATGTACTTCTCACCCATGGAGCTCACAGACTTGACCTAAACCACGAGGATGTCGAAGGCCGCACAGCTCTGAGATTAGCTTTGGACAGGAAACAAGAGGTTATTGCGAGCCAGCTGCGCGCGGCCGGGGCCTTGGAGCCGCCACGGGACGAAAATGAAGCCGCAAGTTGGCCGGATTCATGGTTTTGGGATGATTCTGGGCAGCATATCAGAGTTGGCGGCCTCAGAAGGAGCCCGGAACGAGATGGGTGGCAACTTACTTCTCGCTTTCGGGAAAATGGAGACCTTGAAAAAATTCTGAGAGAAGGAGAGCGTATCGAGCTGCAACCTCAGACGACAGAGAAAGAGGAGGATCATGGTGATGTTGGCGGAAACGAAGAGGCACTTTGCCAGCAGTGTCACGGGCTCGACATCAACACTATCTTCACTCAGCCTCCCACTAACCTCGATGGGGTTGTCGTCTTCGCCCTGGGCAAGGTTGATAGGAGCTGGGAGTCAAGATCATGCGCCATGTGCCGGCTCATTGCTACCGTTCGCCCTCGCTCTGGACGTGGAACAGCAGCAGGTGGCGACGTCCAAGACGAAAAGGAGGAAGCGCTTGAGTGCGAGCTGCGCGCCTACTCAAGCACCATCACATGGCTGACGAAAAGGTCTGCGCCGGCGCATAAACGACTCAAGTTTAACTGGGTCGACACCGTTCTCCTGGGCGTCGTGCCCTCCTCACCCCTGGCCAACAAGGAACTCTCCCAAGAACATGAAGAGCAGGACGTGCTGCGCTTCGGCTTCATCGGGCGTGTCGGGTGCAATGATCGCAATCGCCTGCGGGCTTTGACGGTTCATCCGCTGCGAGCTGATACTCCCGTCGACTTTAAGAGATTCCGTGGCTGCATCGATTGCTGTGCAGCTCATCATTCCGGGCGATGTGACTGGTGGTGGAGGCAGCAGATTCCGCACCTGCGCCTTATAGATTGCGACACGAGAGATATCGTCGACATGTCCATGACAGAGTCTTCTGTTGATGAAGCCGTCCCTTTCGTCGCCCTGAGCTATGTTTGGGGACCACCGCCTGCCGGAGCCGATACGACGGACCACCGCCGTGTCGAAGAGACGGAGTGTGTCGTTGAGGACGCCATTCTCGTCACAATCGCTCTAGACTACAAGTACCTCTGGGTCGACCGGCACTGCATCACAAAGGAGGACCCCGTCGTGCGTAATACACAGCTGCAGGCCATGGCCGCTATCTACCAGAATGCTGAGGTCACTATCGTGGCCGCCGCAGGCCAGGACTCTGCCTTTGGTCTACCCGGGGTGAGCAACTCGCGTGCTCGAGATCCCCAGCTCTGCGCATGCATCAAAGGCCACGTTTTAACCACCATTCCCGGTACTCCAAGCTATGACATCAAGGACTCGACATGGTGGACACGAGGCTGGACATACCAGGAGGGCATCCTGTCTCGGCGCCGGCTTATCTTCACTGAGAAAGAGGTCTCATACGAGTGCATGGCCATGCTCTCCCGTGAAGCCCTCGAGCTGCCCAAGCACGTGCATAAGACTGCCGCCTTGTTCGAACTGCAGAAATCCCAGCGCGTTTTCCCTCCAGACAGCGCCCTAGACAGTTCGGGCCCTGATATTTGGGCCCGACTACGTGAATACACCCGGCGTCGCCTCACGTATGATTATGACATTCTCAACGCTCTTCTCGGCGTGATGCAAATGTTTGCTCATCGGGGGCCGAGCGTAAACCATCTCTGCGGTGTCCCGATTGTTCGTGACGGAGATCGTCGGCAGGGGTGGCCGGACCAAAGGCTTTCCACATACTTCGAAGGGTTTGCCCACGGCCTTTGCTGGATACTAGCAAGGCCTGGACACCGACGAAACGACTTCCCAAGCTGGTCCTGGACGGGATGGAAGGGCGAGGTGGCCGGATGTCTCGGCTCTAGTCTGGAGGGACGGCACGGGATTCGGATTGAGGTTCCCCTTGTGCCCCAAGATGATTCATCTGGCAAGCTGGACTGGGCTGAGCTCGAAGACTTGGACTTTTCCAAGGCCAGTATTCCCCAATCGTACCCCCTTAGAATCACGGCGGCCGTCGTGACTGTTCATCCTCGGCGGGGCGACAAGGACGATCAGTGGCACGCCATTCTACACTGCGACGACGACGACGGCGGCGACGCGACGGGTGAAGGCTCGCTCTCTCTGTGCAAAGACCCGGATAGCGATGTCCAGTTTTGTCGCCGGCTAATTGGAGAACCCTGGCTAGCCATCGTGCTTGGGGAATCTCGAAGCGATGACCTAGGGTTCCTTGCCTTGCTTGTTGAAGAGGCAGGCGAGCATTGGGAGAGGGTTGGTGTTATCGCGACACATTTTGGCCACTTGAAGGATGGTGACCGGTTGAAGAAAAAGACGCTCTTGCTCGGCTAAGACCTATTGAAGGATGAAAGGAGAGAATCTAAGAATTCATCACTAAGGTTACCTTGACTGACTTTTGATCACCCCAGCGCCTTTTGCAGAACTAATTCAGCCCGAAGGGCGTTTTACTCAGTCAGAAAGAATCAAGCATAAAACCTCCTCTAATTAACTAATTGGCATGGCCTGTACTCAACTCGTGCTGAAATTAGTCGGCTGCCGACGCTAACTAAATAAAGACCACAACCCCCCGAGCATTAATAAGGTAATCAACTACAATAGCTAGCTAGCTTGGCAAGCTCTGTGAGGGCACTTAGGTTCTTCTTGTTGAATAGCTTCAGTGGTGCCAAGATAACTTGATCTATCTATCTCCTTAGCTCTCAGCCAGGGGATCTAGCTGACCAGCAGAGCCGTATTCCCTAAAAGAACTTGCTCAACAGCACGGCGTCTGCACTCTTTTGCCCGGGCTAGTGCCGTTTCCCCCGACGTAGTCCTCGCGTTTATATCCACGCCAGCGTCAATAAGCAACCTTGCCTTCTCATCTGACCCGGGCTTTTCCCCCAAGTACGGAGCATCTGGGATTCCCGCCACGAGGTGCAATGCCGTCTCTCCATTTGTAGTCGTTGCCTTGGCATTGGCGCCACGGTCGAGAAGAAGTTTGACGATCTCTCTACTTCCATATGCGGCTGCACGGTGGAATGGCGTTGCTCCGTCGTCGGCGACCGCTTCAATATCAGCACCTGCATCAAGCAAGGCCAGAACCAACTCCTCAGAACTCTCAGCCGCACGGTGCAGGGGTGAATCTCCAAACTGGCCTGTGATGCACGCGTCGGCACCGTTTTCGAGTAGCAATTTGACTGAAGCCGGACCGTCTGACATTGCATGGTGCAATACACTGTCCCCGTTGTTATTGATCGCATTGAGGTCGGCACCGGCATCGAGAAGCAACTGGACAATGTCCATGAGCTCATGAGCAGCAGCGATATGCAGCGGGGAATTGCCATAGCAATCTTTGGCCGAAACATCTGCCCCGGCATCGATGAGCATCTTTGCGACTTGACTGCCCCCGAACAAAGCCACGACATGCAATGGCGTCTCTTGGTCAATGTTGCGAGCATTGACGTTGGCTCCGGCCTCGAGGAGCAGTTGGGTTGCTGTGACTGCGCCTTGGGCAGCCGCATTGTGCAAGGGAGTGACACCATCACAAGTCGGTGAAGACGCATTGGCACTGGCTTCAATCAAGATTTTGACAACTGCCTCGTTGCCCGATTGAACAGCAAAGTGCAGTGGCGTGAATTCTCGACCTGTCTCGGTTGCAGAGATGTCGGCCCCGTCATGAATGAGTTCCTGCAGGAGCTGGCTGTTTCCGTGAAGGGCTGCTTGATGAACAGTTGCGATTTCGACGTGAGGTTCGGGTGCACCGCATATGGCACATAAGCGTCCTTGATCATGGGACATGGTGAGAGGTTGAAGCGACGCGGTAGTTGTATAGACGGAAAGGCTGTCGTGATAGTAAACAAACTGAATTGAACCAGTTATTTATCGCCAGGAGGAGACGCCCTACCTATATAACATCACGAGTGCATTTCTCTCTTTGCCTGAGGCATTCCAAATTCACGCTTGAGTTTGGACCACAGCTGAAAATTAGTCCAAGAATGGCCAAGTATCTAAAGCTGCCTAAAAAATACGACAAGATTTCTCCAATCAAGACTCCGCCCCGCTTCGCTTCCCACCATCTTCGGCGCACGTCCAGTAACATTAGGAGCGAAACACAGGACGGATGTTGATTTCGTAGCGTTAGGTGGTATATAGAGCACAAGAGGGAGAATATATATTGCGTCCAGCAGGTGTGTCATTAGCCGTCATGACTTTCCTATTCCCCTAGTTATCTGGGAGCCTCTTGATATCGGCAGAAGGAACTGTTTAGTCACCTCGGAACGATCCTTATTATCCGGCGAGGGTGATCCACGTGCGACCTAGAAACTGTTGAGGGGGATGTGTGTGTGTATTGATGTAGCTAGCTAAAGGGTGTCGGGCCGAGAGGTCGGCTGAAGTACTAGGTAGGTGCCTGACGCACCTTGCAACAGAAACCTTGGCCCCCCAATCCCCGTTATTCGAGACATACTGTCATTGGTATGTCCAAACCCATGGAGAGCTTGAGATCTCCTCTTGTCACGCCTGTCCCATCGAAGCAAGCTGCTTTGTAGGTTTCTCTGCTGCTGGGTTGATGTCTTGTTGGCTTTCCGTACATTAAGCCTTTTCGCACAAGAAGTTCTGACTCAAGAATCAGACGACCCCCAGCATTCCTTAAGAACTGCAGACTCGTCTCAGTTGACTTCTAAGGACGCAAACTGGGCAATACGGGATACTCGGCTCTTCTCGAAAGGCGAAACACCATAGTAACCTCGAAGAACCTCGTCTAGTTTATCACTGGAGCCAACTCAGGCTTCAGTCTCACCTTCGCCCAACTCGCTCTCTTAAAGGACTATATAGTTGTGGCCACAGCTAGGTGATCATCTATCTGGAATGCTCGACTGCTCCGTCAAGGGCAGCTTGCCTTCACAATAACAAAGAACACGGTGGGAGGAGCAGTTACGTGTTCCTTTGGGTTCAGACTGCTACGGCATGCTTCAGACCAAGATCCAAAAGCTTCCTGAGACGGCTGAGAAAACAAAGAATATTGCGACCAGTATAGGTTACTAAGCCTGATGAGGCAGATGGACAGGGGTGGTCGGTCGTGGTTGGAGTGGAATCATATTTTAGCTTCAACGCTTGCTCCTATATTGTCGGTGCCACATCAAAAGAATACAAAGCAGCGGGCAGCAATTTATGCATTATTCATAATCCATGACAAACCCTTTCTCGCCTTCAAAACGTGAATTGTGATGTGAATGTTTTTGTATGTAGCTGGTCACTCCACTTTTGCGGCAACATCGCGCCGGTAAGCACTCGGTCCAAATAGGAATTTGCTGCAGCATTTAAAAACCCGCAATGATTGGCTGGGTCTCCCTGAGACCGGCGAAGTGGGCCACCCCGTTTGTGCGGCTTAATTCGGTCTAGAAGGGTTGCTGTGATAGCATCAAGAGCGGATCTCGGGACCAGAAGACTCCGTTCTGAAATAGGAAGTTGCTCGCATCGTGAAACTGCATCACCATTCGTCAGCATCTGGGTGATAAATTGTGACTATGGCAAATTGCTTACCGGATCAATGTCCTGATGCCACCGTGCAAGCATCGAGACCTTCAATGTTGTCATCAGAAATCAACGTTGGGAGGAGAAGACGCCCAGTAACCAAAAGAGGAATTTGCTAGAATTGTGAAGCTTCATGTTCATTCGCAGAGTCCAAGATACCATGGCAAACAGAGTCCGTGGGTTCCGAGCAACCGCTCGTGTCCTCATTGATAGTAATCAGTGCCATGGGACGATGGGTTCTGAGTATAAAGAGGCCACAAGGCACGCTTCATCCAAGATTCAAGTCTTATTGTTCCACAAGCTTCATCTTTTTATCCAAGCCAATTCTTCTCTTCGACACTATCACAATGGCCGACAACCTTACCGCCATCCCCCAGGGATCCTGGGTGCTTGTGACTGCTGCAAACGGCTACACTGGCAGCCACATCGTGATAGAGCTGCTAAAGCGAGGCTTCAAGGTTCGCGGCACTGTCCGCGACATGGCATCCAGCCAATGGCTGTTGGACGATGACTTTGTCAATCCCTACGCGCGACGAGGCGATCTTGTTCTAGTTGTTGCCGATACCACTGATCCCACCGTCTGGAATGAGGTCGTCGAAGACATATCGGCCGTGATTCACGTTGCAATCATTAGCGACTTCACGGCGGATCCTAATGTTGGCATCCCGGCGACTGTCGAGTCCGCCCTTACGGTGTGCCGAGCCGCAGCCCGCCAGCCGTCGATCAAGCGCTTCATCTTCACCTCGACCTTCTGGGCTGCCACCTTTCCTACACCCGGAGTATCTGACGTCATTACCAATCTGGACACGTGGAACACGGTAGCCGAGCAGGCAGCTTGGGCTCCTCCCCCTTACGAAGCCGACCGAATCGTGCCCATCTACTGTGCCGGCAAATCAGAGGCTGAGAAGGCAGTATGGAAGTTTGTCAAGGACGAGAAGGTGCCGTGGGTTGTCAACTCGGTCAGCCCTTGTGTGATTCTGGGAGACATCCGGGCCGATAAACACCTTCGGTCGATGCCGCCACAGCTTCTTGAGCAGCTGTACACGGGCAACACTGCTGCTTTGCAGACCCCTGCGAGTAAGTATTTGGAACCCGCATACCTAGAGTTAGATAAAGGAGGCAAGAACAGCTGGCTGACATTTCCGTCAATAGTGTATTATTCACACGTCACCGATGTTGCAATTCTCCACGTCGCCGCCATGCTCGACCTAGACGTCAAGGGCCAGCGCATCCAGGTCCTTGCGGGCTCGTACAACTGGAACGACTGTCTCGATATCTTGCGCAAGGCGTACCCGAACCGCAAGTTTGTCGACAACTTTCTCGATGGCAACCCCACGTTGACGTACAAGATCGAGAATGACATTGCTCCTGGCTTGATGAAGAAATGGGCTGGACGTGATTGGATTAGCCTGGAGACAAGCGTGGTGGAGACGGTGGACTACATAGTCAAGCACAAGAAGTTGGATGGATAGGGAAAGACTACTATGCTGTTGTTTACTAAGAGGTGTCAATTGGTCCATCATGTTTCCTTTGTACAAGCATCCAATCAGTCATCCTATTACACACCGTCTCGTCCGCTTACAAGGTTCCGTCATCCGTGGGTGTGCTGAGTCAGACTTGAGTTTGACTAACATTAGCCCAAATTACAGTGACGCAGCTATTTCAATTTGCTCCACTCCTTTCCACTTCCCTTCCTTGCTCCTTTGCATCCTATCTCAAATCAAGCAGGCAAACCCAAGAACCAACCCTTTTCTCGTTCATCTCTCGTCTATCCAGAATCCGCTTTTGATATCCGAAAATGGATACTCAACCGGCCGTGCCCGTGAGGAGAGGCCGCGGCAGGCCCCCCAAAAGCCGGGCTGCTAAGGGACCAAAAGAATCACGCGTTGGCATGGTCCAGTTCATCAACACCATGCATCCGGATGGAACCAGCAATTCAAACAGCCTCAGACTCATCAGATCTCACGCGGCTAAGCATTCGCGTGCAGTCCAGCGGGAAAAGAAGCAGCGTCAGAGTGCTGCACTCTCCAGAGACCTCGTTATAAGGAGGCGAATAGGACATGACGACGAGACGGACCCGGAAGATGCCGATTCTCAGTCTCACTCCCTCGTCAAGCCAAGATATCGCAAACTTGCTCCGAAGCGATCGGCTTCCCCTTCGCTTCCGAGCACAGCCGTCAGCCGCAGGAGTCGCTCGGCAAGCCCGATACAACTGATTGGGGGCGCTCACAAGGACGCACATCAAGGGTTTTCCAGATCACTTTCCGAGGACGAACAGTATCTTTTCGATTTTTGTAAGTGCATCTCCACCTTTCATCAGTATCGGGAACTCACCTGTTTTCGCATAGACCTCGACTATGTCCTCCGTTACGGCTACAAGTCATGCTATCACAAGGAAGACGAGTCTGTATTCATATTCTCGTCAATAGAGTTCTGGATACCCTTCATCATGTCCCATCCCTGCTTGATGGCCGCTTTGTTCCACGTGGCCTGCCGCAACTACGCCATCGCCCACCGGAGCAACACCGACGCCAACAAATTCTCCATCAAGAAGCTGCAGTATCGTCTCACATGCCTGCAGTCGGCAAAAGATGCGATTGCCTCTCAAGCGATAGCTACTGACGTGACCATTGCTCTGGCATTGATCCTGGCATCTGAATCTGTACGTAACATGCAACCCGTTTCTCATCGAGAGTGGGAGCTAACTATCCAATTCTAGTTCTTTGAAGGGGAGATAGACGCCTTCTTTGCCCATGGCAAGGGAATTACCAAGATGGTTGCATCTCGAGGCGGTCTCAACACGCTTGGGGTCTCGGGGTTCCTTGCCAAGATTGTGGGATGGTCGATATACAGCCCAAAGAACATGTTCGTGTCAGGGCCGAACGAGGTGGGATTGGAGAGTTATTTTAACCAGTTGGACACGGATAAGCATGAAAGCAATTTGTCTGGTGTGAGTTCGGAGTGACTGAGCTGACTAGTGAAGATTGTTTTAAGATGGGTGGCTTGTATAATGTATTGAAAATGCTGATTGAATCCCGGATTATTTCATAAACGACTTTGCAAGTCTGTTCTCGAATTTGAAATCCTGGCCCTTTATGCAATCTCAGCTCTAAATTATATACGACAGATCGCCAAAACCCTAGGTCCCACATGCCGTCGAAGATAGACGAGCGTACTATCAGCGAAATTGAAGAGACCCATGCTGACATTCTGATGGTTAGTGTGAAAGTTTGACATCTGTTACTTTGAGCTGAGCTTGATTTCATAAAGCTGCCTTGTTTCTAAAGACGCAACCTCAGGGGAGAGTTGCCAGCGTCGTCCGGGGAAGCCATCCTTTGTATTATTTTCGCCCCATCGTTTGCATCTGCTTGCTATACCATGTCTAGCCAAACGTTAGCCATATTCATAACAAAGGTCGAATTGAACTGACACTTTCGACCCCTGCACCGACTGACTTTGGTGCCACTCGTTTCAAAAGCCAAGGTGTCTGCACTTTGTGGGCGTATACTTTGGCCTCCTCGCTGGGCACCTCGGTGTTTAAGAGGGTGTTGATAGGTAGAGACGGGTTCAGTACTGCTGGTCTACCGATACCAATAAGGTCGCATGCACCCTCGTTTAGTGCGGCTTCCATGCCGGAGCGAGTGCGGAAGCCTCCGGTTACCATCAACGGCAAGTTTGGAAGTTTGGCTCTCATCTCACGGGCAAACTCGAGGAAGAAAGACTCTCGTGCAGCTGTCCTTTCTGATTTCGAAACATTCTCAGTTCCTGTGATCATCTATGCTCATGTCAGGACCCAGTTCCGCTCTATTAGACTTGTAAGATTGGTATCATAACTCTGTCACGCTCAGACGTAGAGATGTGGAAAGACGACGTGTTCTTTGTTATGGTGAAGGCAAGCTGCCGGCAGCCGCGCACTTCAGATAGTCACGCTCAGACGGATCAGAGGAAACGCATCAGAAAAAGAAGACTTGTAAGATAGATCTTACTGTTGGGTTCTCGTAAGTTCCACCGCTGACCTCCAAGAAGTCCAGCCCAGCCTCTGCCATAATAGCAGCCTGCTTGAGGCAATCTTGCAACTCGGTGGGAGACTGATGATCAGCCGAGTTGAACTTTAACCCGACGCAGAACGTCTGAGGAACCACAGCCCGAACAGCTCTGATAATGTTCACGACGATCTTTGCCCTAGCCGCAGCTGATCCACCATACGCATCAGTTCGGAGATTTGTTTTGGCGGACAAAAACTGAGCAAGTAGATATCCATGAGCCGCATGAATTTCCACTCCGTCGAATCCGGCAGCGGCAGCAATTCGCGCCGCGTTTGCAAAATGTTGGACGACGTCTTCGATCTCCAGGACAGACATCTCTCTGGGAGTGCCAAAGATCAGACAAGACGCGAGTCTCGACATGAGATCGGATCCCATATCCAGTGGCACGGCACTCGGCGCCAGAGACTTGGTCCAGAAGGGTCGCTTTCCAGCTCCTAACGGTGATTGACGACCGGGGTGGTTGATCTGCATTATCGCTGGCGTTCCTGTTCGCCGACAGGCTGTTGCTAAATTCCCGTATGCCTCGAGGACTTTTTCCTCAGAGAGGCTTGAGTTTATGGCAGTATCATCTGGGCCTCCCAGAAACCTTTCGTCAATCTGAACATTGCCGGTCAGGATCATGCCCCAGCCGCCATCGGCCCAGGCACCGTAAGTTCGGGAGAATTGAGTTGACGTCGGGAGTTTTTGACAGTCGGACATTTGCTCAGCGAGTGCCGCCTTGACCAGTCGGTTAGGTAAGGTCAAGCCACAGGGGAGCTTGAGCGGTTGAGAGAGTGGTGAGTCTGCCATATTCACCGAGACTAGATGTCTAGAGATTACATAGATGTCGGGCTAGCAATCTTGGCGGCATTCCGGCTCTATTTATTCAACTTCAGCATCGAACGACGGCTCGATGGGTTGGCCATAGCTAAGAGAATTATACCGAGGTCCGGCTCCGTAGGCAAGATGGACTATCTGCCCAATGAAGGAATATGTCCACTCGTCGGCGAGTTGTTGCTCCGTAGGTTCCTCCGCTGGGAGCAAATTCATCCGCCCGGGCTCCATCCCCGGCTCGGGCGAGCTCGGGCGGGTCTAGACCGGCTTCTGGGGGCTGTGGATTGACGCTATATCATGGTCAAAATGGCCCACACGAGTCAATTTCGGCTGAGCAACGGAGCCCTCCCCGTACTGTACTGCAACGAGCTGAATTAATGATTGGGCGGGAGATGTCGAAAGATGATTATATATCTTGTAGGCAGTCCAATAGATAAAGGTCTGACGCTGCCGACCCGAACAGATGCCGCTCCTCCTAGCCGGCACACGACTCGGTCTCCCGCGCCGCAAGCAAGAAATGCGGGGAAGAGCCAATGAGGACCCAGACTATGTAACGCTGTATCGCCTCACAGGGTTGTCCCTAACCAGATTGAGACTTTTCACGTCGACGGGTTAAACCCATAAAGGTTAGAAAGCCGGAGAAGGGTGCTGAAGGTTGACGCTGTATGCCCAGATCCTCGGACTTGCTGGCGATCCGCATTCTCTAAAACCGAAGTGAGGGGAAAAAGAAGGGTTGCATAATTCGGAAATGTGGAGGATGAACCCGAGGATCGTGGGTAATGCTGCCGGGGACAGGGGTTGTAGAAGGGACAGTCATGTATTTATAGTCCGGGGAGTCTCTGGCGCAAGTAGTATCAGGTAGTTTTGGTTTTATCGTTCCAGTCGCGTTCATTCTGACACAGCTAGAGCATCACATCAGTGTTAATTCCTAGCCTGACTCGTTTAAACTCACAGATTGGGCCTTGTCGCATTAAAGACCACTGAGGATAACCAACTGGTATGAAATGTTCCGAATGAGTCGAATCCCTCTAACCAACCCAGACATCTCAAAATGCCTGCGGCAAATGGAAACTCAGCCAACGGAGGTGGCTACACCGTCCCTCTCATCGTCAACGGTAGCGAAGTTCACCCAGACGGCGCTCTCGACGTCATCTGTCCGACGAACGGAGAATCTGTCCACAAATACAGCAACGCCAATCCCACCCATGCCCTCGATGCCGTCGACGCTGCCAACAAGGCGTTTGAATCTTGGAGCGCCACCACCCCTGCGCAACGTCGAAGCATCTTCCTAAAGGCAGCCGATGTCGTCGACAAGCGAGCCGACGAGCTAAAGGACTATGCAATCAAGGAGACTGGCTGTGATGACGCCTGGGCCGCTTTCAACTTGCATCTCGCAAAGGAGTGCGTCCTTGACTGTGCAGGGAGAATCATGGCTACCGAAGGAAGAATCCCTGCGCTTCAAGATCCCTCTGTTGGAGGACTCATCGTCAAAGAACCATACGGTGTGATTCTAGCTATGGCGCCCTGGTAAGATATCAACGCTGAGCATGATTACACTTGGTTAACCATTTACAGGAACGCACCCTATGGTCTCGGTTTCCGTGCTGTGGCATGGGCTATTGCTGCCGGCAACACTGCAGTATTCAAAGGCTCTGAGCTGAGCCCTCGCACCCACTGGGGTATCTGTTCAGTGCTCAAAGAAGCCGGCCTGCCCGATGGTGTCCTCAACTATATAACCTGCAGCCCAGACAACGCCCCGAGTGTCGCCAAAGCCCTCATCGAGAGTCCAGCTGTCAAGAAAATCAACTTCACCGGTAGCTCTGGAGTAGGCAAGATTGTTGCGCAATTGGCCGGAGCAAACCTGAAGCCTGTCCTATTGGAACTCGGTGGAAAGGCGCCGGCCATTGTTTGCTCTGATGCCGATCTTGATAAAGCAGCCGAACAATGTGTCCTCGGAGCTTTCATGCACGCAGGACAGATTTGCATGAGCACTGAACGCATCCTTGTTCACAAGAGTATCAGAGAGCCCTTCGAGGTGAAGTTGAAGGAAGCGGTCGACACAATTTTCTCGTCCAAGAACGACGCTCCTACGCTCATCTCCGGACGCCCCGTGCTCAAGAACAAGGGCCTAATCAAGGACGCGGTGGGCAAAGGCGCCAAGGTCGTCTGCGGGGATGTCGATGTGACCGAGGCAAGCAACACGCGTCTACGACCTATCGTCATCAGCAACGTGAAGCCAGATATGGATATCTACCTGACCGAGTCTTTCGGCCCAACAGTCTCCGTCATCGAGTTTGAAACGGATGAAGAAGCATTGCGGATCGCCAACGACACAGAGTACGGACTCAGTGCCTCAATCTTCTCCCAAGACCTTAGAAACGCACTGCGTCTTGCAAAGAAGATTGAGACTGGAGCCGTGCACATTAACCGTATGACGGTCCAGGATGAAGCTGTCCTGCCGCATGGAGGAGCCAAAGCTAGTGGGTTTGGGAGATTCAACGCTAGCCTGGAGGAGTGGTTGAGGACCAAGAACATCACATATGATCTTTAGATGATAGGAGTTGTCTGTTATCCAGATGATGGATCTGGCAAGTAAAGTCTTATTGTCTATAGTCGAATATTAAAAATCTAAGGAGTGAAAGATTAAGTGTCGAAACACTAATATATATCCAAGAGCTCTATCCATCAATGCAGTCATCTAACCAACTCGGTTCTCGTTGCAGGCGACAAAGTAGCTGCGGAAGGTCTTGTCGTTGCTCATGCAGCGGTCAAGGGCGAGATAAGTAGGGTTGGCGATGCAGCCAAGGTCGGTGTAAGCCCAGACTGTGAAGCTAGTTAGTAAACCGTTCAAGTTGATATCTCTTTGAAGATACATACGGTCGCAGTGGTGGGGGTTGTATTCGACACGGACGGAGCGGACAGTGTCTCCCTTCTGGAACCTGCGGCAGCGGTTGATCTCGTTGTTGTAGATGCCGCTCTCTCCGAGGTTGGCGTCGATGGGGCAGCTGGCCTTGCTCCAGGTGCGGATCTGGACGTAGCGCTCGTTGCCGGGGTCAGAAGCAGGCATGGCTGAGGCGCCCATGGCGAGGGCGGCGACAGAGGCGACGATGGTGGTGAAGTGCATTTTGGAGAGTTGTGTTGGTGGTTTTGTGTGTAAAGGTTGTTTTTGGTCTTGTAGGTGAAGTTATGGTGTGATTGTGTTGGTGTTGAGAATAGATGATTCTACAGAGACACGGCGGCCTTTTAAACTTATTTCTACCTAACCACATTACCCACGGCCTTGACCGACGAGCCGTGACTCCCCTATGCGACAACGTTGCATGTAGCTGTGGTGTCGTGAAGATCTGACGATAATACGGTGCTGTTTTTAGATACGAGTGTTGGCCGCCTCAAGGCCACAGAAAAAGGGAATGGCGAGTGAAACTCTGCACGCAGATCACTCTACCGGCCGCAGGTCGGAAGGAGCGGCCACCACGTCAGATTTCGGGTATCTACCTTGGTCTCTTTTGCTGTCTGGGCGATGGGCCGGAGCCTGCAGTCGTAACTCGGGCGTCGCCCAGGCTGTCATCTGCCCTCTTGCAGCCTGCCACACCTCATGCTCGGTTCGTGTAGAGAAAAGAGTAACACTGACATTCAATAACATTCGTAAGGTTGTTTGAAGTGGGGTGAGATTGGGGGCCGTGATCTACACGCATAAGCACAGAACAGCGGTGCCCCCCCCAGTACTCAACAGCCAGTCGTGGACGACTTTACGATGGATACATGACCCGCGTTTTCCGTGTCACGGATCTACGTAGTACCTAAAACAGAAATATGAACGAAAACACTGAAGCGAGTTCGTATTCTCAGCGTATATTACAAAAGCTATGAGCTCAACCTTAGAGCAGAGACAGCAAAACGTGGGTCAAGTCCGACAACGCTCGTGCCGTACCCATCATCTGTACGACGTAAGCCTTGTATTGAAAAGTCGCATGCAGAAAGTCGTGTTCTTTTTGGCATTGCCAGTAGCTGCATGGATCAGCTGCTCACCTACGTCATTAATCTTCCGTATTGGACGTCTGTCAACTCAACTGGGTGCACAGCCTCAGCGACATGTTACTGTACACGTCCGCCCTGGATTTGCTAGACATTTTGATTCGTCTCGTTAAGGAAGTACTGCAGCCCAAGATGGAAATTTGAGTAGGACGTGGTTTCTAGGCGCATGTTTAGCGAGGATCTAAAGACCTTAAACGGCTAACTAAACGAGCATAAAAGAAGTGGTGTTACAAGTAGGGCAAGGAAGCTATACTGCAATGCTTGCTCTTCTCAAGCACGCCTTTGACTGTATGACGCTGGAGAATGTATCTTGGTCTTACCAACAAATAGCCAGCGGTTGAGGCGTAGACCATCATGTTGGGTGCATAAGGCATGGACTGTTCTCGGCCTCCATAGCCACCACAACGCGTAAGGCATGAGCTGAGATCAGTCAACATGGCAGCACACCCAAATCGGTTTCGTCTATATATACCTATTATAAAGATATGTCTAAGATCTGGCGCAACATCCGACTTTGTTTGGCATATTTGGCTGCCCCAATCAGTACCCAGGAGTAGGTAGGCAGCGACTGTCATATTCTTCCATAAGCCGGTGCCATACGGATGTGATACCTCTGTGGGATAAGCTTATCATCCATCCCTTTTCGAGCTCCGAGAAAGCCCTTCTTCTTTCTCTGCCACGGGATCGCAAGGTCGGAGAATACAGCTCCGACTGTAGAACAAGAGGGGGCTACTATCTACCCCGCATTCTCCAGAGATGGCCCCGAATTGATCGTCACCCCGCAATCCAGCGACAAAGGGTTAGCACCGCCGTTGATCATGGCATATCAGAGTCGCGGCAAATGAGACCGGCAGCACAAGGTCGTTCCGTTCCGCATCCCCGGATCTACTCACCAACGCAATCATCACGTTTCCTAACAAAAGATTCACGACATATTCTCGTGATTGCTTCCTTATGTTCGCAAAAATACCCCAATACAGTGTAGCTGTCAGTTACACCTAACAGTTATGCTGGGATTGTACACCAGCCTCGGAAAGCTCACAGCACGAAGTGATACTTGTCTCGATTTACGATTGTTGGTTTGGGTCTTAGCCTTGAGAAGCATACCTTGGTCACGGACGGGTCCTTCGAAACCGGACTGTTGGCGTATGTACATTCGGCAGCACTAGGCAGTTGACAATGCATTCCTCGGAAGCACTCGAGGGGTTTCCTCGGAAGCCAAGACTGACCTAGGCTCCGCGAGTCAAATATTCTTAATGTCATTGGCAAGAATCTTTATCTGCCTGGACTAGGTCATCTGCCGCTATGTCCTGCCGGGAGATCTTCAAATCCAGCCGATTCCATTCTTGGTATAGATCTCAGCCATGTCGCCCATCTAAATTAACTTCTGTTTCTGGGCTCATACAAAGCTCACGTAGGTACTTACTATCGGTAGGCCTGTAGCGGCGGCCTTGAGGGCGCGAATATTATCTTCTCTCCGAGGAATTGATTCTTCACCGACGATGCCTCAAACCCATCCGGAGATTAGCACGGTAGATGATGGCTCTGGCTCGACCTCAAACTATATTTCTTGCTCGTGCTTGCTACTTCGATATGAAAAGGTTCACGTCGAGCATTGAATAGTTGTATCTTCGTGAACAGCTAATAATACAAACACTATCCTCAGTTGAACCATGACGACTACAGAGGCTTTGGTGTTGAACGAAATCAACGGCCCGTTTTCCATTGGTCGAGTCAATATCGACAAAGTCCGAGATGACGAGGCCTTGGTAGAAATCCATGCGACTGGACTCTGTCATACGGATTTATCATGCGCAAACGGAACACTCCCTGCGTCAGCACCGGCTGTACTCGGCCATGAAGGTCAGTTTCCCAGAAATTGTGTCTGGCTTACCGATTAAGAAATTGACAAGCATATTAGGAGCAGGAGTCGTCAAGCAGGTCGGTTCAGACATCAAAGACCTAGCCCCAGGCGACAAAGTTCTTCTCTCATTCTCCCACTGCGAGAGTTGTGAACAATGCACATCCGGCCACCCTGCCTACTGCTATTCCTTTGTGCCACGAAATTTCGGTGGCTGTAGATCTGACGGTTCTCCTACTGTGTCGCTCTTGGACAAAGATGAGAGCAAACCGCTCTATAGCAGCTTCTTCGGCCAGAGCTCGTTTGCTCGTCATACCATTGCCCATCGATCGAGCATTGTCAAAGTTCACCCCGACACAGACCTTGCATTGTTTGCGCCGCTGGGTTGTGGCTTGCAGACGGGTGCAGGAGCCATTCTCAACACTTTAGATGTCAAAGAGGGCAAAACGGTTGCAATCTTCGGGGTTGGTTCTGTTGGAATGAGTGCTGTGATGGCAGCAAAGATTCGAGGAGCCAAAGAAATCATCGCCGTCGACCTTCAGCAGTCTCGCCTCGATCTGGCTAAGAAGCTTGGAGCCACCAGCACTGTTCTCGGTAACGACCCCGAGCTCATCTCAAAGATACACAAGATCTCTCCTCCAAATGGTGTCAATTACGCTGTTGACTGCACTGGTGTACCGGCAGTCATCGAGAAGATGGTCGATTGCCTCGGAACTCTTGGCAAGGCTGCTACGGTTGGCGCACCAACTGTAAGTTTACCCTTGGAAACATGACAGAAATATTATCTTAACCGCTATTTTTATTGCAGCCAGGTAAACGAGCCGGCATTGATGTGTTTGCTCAGCTCATCAACGGCCGACAATATGTTGGTTGCTGCGAAGGAGATTCAGTTCCATCCAAGGTAGCCTATCCCTTTACACTATTGTGAATGGTCGCTCAGAACCTTCCAGATTATCCCATTTCTCATGGAGCAGCACGCCAAGGGAAACTATCCGATCGAGCACATCATCAGCTTTTACGACATGAAGAACTTTGAACAAGCTATCAAGGATACAAAGAATGGGGCGGCCTTGAAAGCGGTCCTCAAATGGAGTTAAATGGAGGAGCAGGGCCTATTCTCAATGCGGGAGACAGTTGGGGATCCAATCAGATTGCCTATTATCATCTGTACACCTCAATGCTCACTGTATTTCTTATATCCAAGTTAAACTATAGGACAAGAGCGTAAAGTGTTTATATCTAACTACCTTATCTGCAATATCTCTCCCTCTTTTCCGTCAATATGATGATAATATCTGGTCCACAAGAGCCAGACATATAATAATATTCAAGATCACAGGAACAGCAAAAAGAACAGCCCTGCTTTTCCTGGTAGACCCAACTCCAAGAGCAAAGACCACGCCAAGCGGAATCCCAGGAAAGTAATTAAAAAGAAACCCAAAAAAGTAGTTGAGAACACCAAATCCGGCAACGAAAATAAACCAGGTAATCTTCTGCAGCTGGTTATTCCCGGCGCAATGCGCAACCACAGCTGCTGAAATAGCAAGGCCGATGGAATACGGGATAACGAAATAGGAATACCAGTCCATAAGGGAACTCATCGGCCAGAAGATAAAGGTGATGAACCAGCCTGCTCTTTCTTTTAGCCACTTTCGTAAGCTACAAGGTCCTTCCGGCAAAGGAGACATGACGGAGCCGCCTCGGAGAAGATTGTCGATTTCGTCCTTAAGGCCCTGCTCGCTGAGGGCGTCCGGGTCGATTTTTGAGCGTTTCAACTCCGATTCCATGGTTTTCACAAATTCGATAAGACCTTTCCAGCCGCTCGAGGGTCTAGCATATTCGTTCAGCTCGAGTGTGAGGTGGGCTTTCATCCACATGAGGATGATGCCGATGGTCCAGATAAGAAGAAAGAAGGCCATGATGATTAGCTGAAGGAATGAGAATCCCCAATTATAACGCTAAGAGAAAGCACGGTCTTGGTCAGTTAATGTGGCCACACTTTTTTGTAAATCTCACATACGTCTCCGCTCGGTTGGCAGCTGCCCCTGTCGTTGAGCTGCTCGATATTATACGCCGTCCCACTGACGTTGTATGTGGATTTCATCTCGTCGAGAAAGGGTTTGCTTGAGGCTTTGGAACCGTTGCCCTTGTCCGCTTTAAAATAGTCGGGCCAGTTGTAGTAAAATTCGAGATTAGAGGGGAGATAAAAAGGAGAGACTTGGAGTGGTTTTCCTTTGAGGACTTTTGTGTTGTTCCATATCGTGTTGTTGGGTTCGGAAGCTGAGAACCCATACTGTTGCACATCTATAGACCTAAGTCAGCCTGGCTATACTCTTCAAGATGTCTGCTTGAGTTATTAAATCCTACATCTGGAAATGGTCCACTGCAATGAACACCCGCTAAGTATCAACTCTGAATCCCAATCCTCGCAGTACACATCAGGAAGGTAATTCGTATCCATCATTGGCTGATCATCTGTCGACAAGGAAATCAGTCATGTGCTTGCGACGTGTGTCGGGGCTTTTGTTACCTCCTTCCCATCCGTCAGTCACGTACTCCTTATTCATGTCCACAAAAGGTACGAGATAGTCTTTCTCCAAACCAACCCTGTCGCCGTCGTGAATCTTATACACGACTGGGATAGCAGTAGAGAATGGGACAAAGTTGTCCCCTTCCAGTCGGACTAACGCCTGGTTGACCGTGGTATATCCAGTCATGGAGCCCGCAAATGTAGGGAAGCTAAGAACAAACAGAGCAGCCCAGATCATGAAAACCATAGCCGTCCTTGAAGCAAGGCCCCGTGAAGTAACGAACTGGCGAGTAAGTCGAATGATGGAGAACAGAGAAGGCTCAGTGTGAAACCTGAGAAGCCACACGGTCGTGTATGTGGCCGGCTTAGTTGCAATAGAAACTGCAAGGTAGTGGGAAAATGTCTGCCACGAGATAAAGGCCATCACAGTCTGGCCCCCTCGACCAACCACCTGAAACGTGCCAGTCATCAGATTTGTTCACTGTCGAGATATGGTCAACGGGGAAGAAAACTCACAAGATCCCACACCACATCAATAATCTTGGCAGATGCGAAGTCATACTCCCCCGATCTCAAAGTGATCTGAAAGAATCCTTGAGGTGCCCACCAGTCAAAGGTGTTTCGGATAGGGCTGAACTTTCCATCCGGATGGCAGGGACTTTCTTTGAAGCCCAGCGCCATATAGCCGGAGGAATGCAAGAACAGGCAAACTATGAGAGCCACCAAGGCGACATTCCACAGGAAAACGAGAAAGCCAACCCCTTGCCGGCGCCATGTCATGGACCTCAGATCATGTACTATTTCTTGATAGGTCCCCCTCCATAGTTGCGTCGAAGCGCGCGGCAAAGTTTGGATTCGCGTCAGGGTCGAGGAGTATTTGACACGTTGGCGGGGTAGAAACGGGCTTGTGGTCGGGTATGCCTCCTCGACGCTGACCCCGTCGAGGGCATCGAGCCGCTTCAAGGGTATAGGCATTGGAAATGCTGGGGCTAAGTGAGCCGGGAGCAAAGAGTCGCAAGTCTATGAGGCTTGAGTGAAAAAGCCTGATCATATAGCTGCCTGGAAACACCCCACCAGCGATCTCTGCGACACGCAGCAAGATATTGCTACTGGAGCCGCTTACAGGCCCGCTTGGATGCTCCAGTGGGATGAGATAGGCACTGATGAGTGCGTCAAGTTGCAACAGTTAAGACAGTTCAGCCAATGAAGCCCAGCAAATCCACATCCTGGTTTTCAGCTCATGTAGACCCCAGCAAGCCACACTCCTCTCAGCAATCGTACTATCAGAACAGGCTGCGACTTGTGCAAGTCTTGTGCAGAAGCTACCGGTAATTCTTGTTCTATTTCTTCTGGATTACACCCATGGCGGCAGTGGCTGCTTCAAAGTCTGTTGGCAAGTCAAGGACAAAGACTATCATCGACCCGGACTCTGTTGGCCTGCGAGCTAGCTCATGATCTGATCCGCGATTAACCCCCAAGACCAATCATCGACCAGCATGCACTGCGCTGACCAGGATTCGGATCTTGATTTGCCAGAGCTGGCCAAAAAGTACCAGCCCTTTTCGTATTCCGGGCTTGGCGTCATCTCTACTGATTCAGTCAACAAGCACTGCCTGCAGCCCTGTCATGCAGAATTTCTAACACCCCTGATCGAGTTCACAACCTGTATTGCTAATTGTCATGATCAAAACCACGTCATGACGCATGCCCAGAACCCCTTGCCTCATCGGCAATTGAAACGCCGAATACGAGAAAACTTGTGGTAGAGGGCCTCTTTTTGTAGCCCTTGCGTGAAAGCATTAATAGTGCCGTAAGTCATCCTGTATGTTCATCCTATTCTTATCTACCTATTATACCTTCAACGCGACCAATAGATAATCTGCTACCGAGCCCCGGCCACCCAAGACCATGCCATGTAAAAACCCAATGCTGTCTTTGATTGGACTAATCTCCCTCGTGTCCGGATACTACAATAGCTCGCAAGCACCAATGTTAACAAGATAGAGACTCCCGTTCAGGTCCGCCCAGCCAGAACCCGATCATCCTCAGAGCTGGGCCCTGTGGTATGGCCTTCTGTATGGCGTACCGAAGGCTTCTCCTGGGGATAGTAGCCGTCGTTGGCTGCAAACTCGTACAGTGGAGGGAACGGCGGAACGTCTTGACGGAAGACGTATTTCTTGATATACCAGGGCAGTTTCCTGGTATAGTAGCCGGCATGCTCCCGATTCGATACATTGAAGACGTTGTCCAGTTCTTCAAGGGTCAGGTTCTTTGTTTCTGGCAGCAGGAAATAGCAGAAGACCCAACCAAATACGTTCCATGCTCCGTACCAACAGAAACCACCGGTGTCTGTCAGTTTGTCGCTGAGAGGGGGCCAAGTAAGACTAATGATGAAGTTGAAACCCCAGGTGATTGCTGTGCTCGATGCCATTCCGATATCACGGACGTGGAGGGGAAAGGCCTCGGCACTATATGTGAACGGCACGGGGCCTAAACCGGGGGAGTAAACCGCCATGAACAGGTACAGTCCCGTTGTGATACAGCCGATACGTGCTTGACTGAACTCGTTGCCTGAATCGATCCGGAATGTCCCGGCAGTAAAGAAGAGACAGATCGCCATAAGTGGAAAAGTTACCAACAGCAGGTTTCGCCGGCCGAAAGTGTCGATGGTGTAAATCGCCGGGATGGCAAACAGGAAGTTAATGATGCCACCACCCATCGAGACAAGAAGTGCCTCAGACAGCGTGTAACTCGCCTTCTGGAAAATCGAAGTTGAATAATATGCAATCACGTTTACGCCGCAGAATTGTTGCATGAACTAAGACAAGAATTTCCTTGTCAGCAGAGATAAGTGAGAAGATTGACTTAGAAGAGCAACGTACCATGCAGAACCAAGCACTCTGAGCCGCACGTCGGTTTCTGCGAACAGTGAAGAACTCTTTCAGCAAGTTCCGTCCTTCACGCTCACTACGTTCAATTTCGAGCAGTTTGTAGGCGTAGTACATGTCTCTGGTTGCCTGGACGGGAGAGAATCGCAACCGCCTGACTGAGCGATATGCCTTGTCGAAACGCCCCCTTTCCATGTACCACCGAGGGCTTTCAGGGCAAAAATACACTTGAAGCATAACAACCAGAGGCGGAACAGAGGTGGAGGCCATCATCCACCGCCATGGAGAATTCTCACCACCAATGATGGTTACGTTCTGGAATGCAACGCAGACAATGAAGCCAAGCGCGATACCAAAGGCAGTCCACATCTACAGTCACGAGTTAGCGTGGATCTTAGAACACGCACTTCAAGCAGACTTGCCTGCCACATCATTGTCAGGGCACCACGAATGTTCTTGGGCGTAGACTCTGCAGAGTAGACCGGGGTGGTACTAGATTTGGCACCGACAGCGAAACCGAGCATAAAACGAGCAGCAAGGAAATTCCCCAGTCTGTTAAAGGTCAGTCAGCGTACTTGGAATGCAGAAGGTGACTTACGATGTGCATCCGGCCATCCAGAATCCAGTAGCGGTCGACATGAGGCAAGATATAAAGATGGTTCCTCGGCGGCCAGTCCACTTGTTCAGAATGGGACTCGTCCAGCATCCAATAAGGGCCGAACAGAGGTACGGAGCGCCATTGGTAAGGCCTCGCATCCAGACGTCTTCTTCTTTGATATCGAACTCTCTAAAGTAAAATTCCTTCTTTTGTTAGTGTCTCAAGATGTTGAATATTGCAGGGTGACGAACCTGCGCACCGTTGACGGTAGTTTGATCCATGCCCTGAACAATAGCTGAACCGGCACACAAAGTGCAGAGGAAATAAAGAGCGAATGGCTGATGCCACCGATGAGTTTCCTCTTTTCGAAGAATCTCTTTGTCTTCTTCATTGAGCAAGTCAATCTGTTCGAAGGCTCCAGGCTGATTGTTCACCTGGGCGACGAGAGCTCCTTTACGGAAGTCCTCGCGGTGGTCTTCAAGGCCTTTCTCTTCAACAAAGGCGTCGACGTCGGCAATAACCTGCTCTCGGCTCAACCCCACCAAGGGGTTGCGCAGGAGGGCGGCCGTAGACACTCTACGCTCTCCGGTTCCCGTCTTTTCGTCAGGAGTACCATTGCTGCCAGAGTTTCGATAGCCGTTGAGTGTGTCCTCCTGGTAAGGAGCTTCGTCGTCCACTCGTGGGGGTGGCATTATGCCAGTTGTTCGGTCTTTGACACAAGATGCCAATATTTAATGAACAAGACTGTTGAAACTTGGCGGGAACGAGATCTTCAGTCAATGAAAAATAGCCAGTTGAGTCGGCAGATGCTTCCGGGGCCCCAGATTTCAGGGAGACGATCGCAAGCAGATGCTCTAGAGTCCTTGGTCATGTCAAGGACTTGAGACGGAGACGACCCAGTTATTATATGCGTTTGAGCAACAGCACCGCAAGAATACAACACCGCATTTCTCACATCAAGCAACCGTTGGGACAATAAGGATAGTGGAGAGGTGGAGCTCGCCATGGCCGCTGCCAAGATGATCGTCTGGATGAGGAGACTTCTTTGGCTGGTCGCGGCTCAAAGTTCGGTGAATCGCAGTCTCGGCAGCCCGAGTTATGACGTCGTTCAAGAAGTAAGGAGCTACAGAATATTGTGCGGCCTTGGAGGATTAATGGGCCCCGTCCTGCAAGAAGGACTGTGAAGAAATGCTGCTGACGCGTCAGGAGAAGACACGCAGTTAGTCGGACTGTGCGACTGCGACCGTAACCGATACTTGCTCTTTCATCGAACCGGGCTGTGTTCTCACTGCGAATTGCTATCTCCTCATAACGCTCTACCGTCCAGCTGAGGAGAGAACATCCCACTTCGACGATAGACAATAGAAGATGGTTGACCAAGTCGCAAAGCCTTTCCCGTTAAGCCTCGTATCTATCACAAGGAGCCGCGTCAAACCTGCTTGGGTCCTACGTGCCGCCAAGCGCCAGACGCCCGACGATCGACAGCACAATGACCCTGCAAGTAAGCCGGGAGTGGCGCCATGGCCCGCTGATTTCTTTCCTTAATTCCAATTAAGCTTAAATGGCTAGCCCTCACGCGAGAAGCAAGAAAGTAGACAGGCCAGGCCCATCCTCTTGGCGCCCAGCCTGGGCCTGCGTCACCGTCTTGCGAACAGGAGGATCAAAACACCGCACTTGACGTCAAGCATCATATTTGGTGTGAGCGAGTTTGGCATGAAACATTGGGGATCGCGCTTAGCTCGGAGATGGCCGAATGTCGTTGCCTGAATGTCATCCCCGGATCCCGCGACGATCAACACGTGGGAGCCGCCTAGTCCAGTAGAGAGGCTTAGTCGGTGGATTTCTAGACAAGGTCATCTTCATCGCTAACACCGAGACCATCCTTGAAAAATGACAGTTGAGTAACGTGTGAATGGTCAACAAGAAATCACCCTAAGCAAGCTTGCCACGTTGTGCCAGGCTTGCTGGATGATGCCAAATTGCCCACCACTCCTCCAGCTTAGTCAATCAACAGATAAAGTTTAAACTTCCAGAAGGGGGTAGTGGATCACTCTTAATTTACCGACCTAAACACGCGGACAGGTCTTGGTCTGCAGACGACCCTCTGTTTAATTCTGCTGCCTGTTTGCTGAGCCACTTTGCCAAGGTGCAAGTCTTGTGTCTGATCCTTCTGGGTTTCCCCATAATCAATGTCACCCTGATGTCTTGGGCTCTGACTTTCACACAGCGCGTATCGTAGACGTTTCCATTGGAATGGGGCGCTGAGGGCTACTTTTTCTGGTCACTGGCGTCGAACCAGGACACCCCGTTGTCGACTCTTTAATAATTATCAAGGAATTTATATGCTAATCCATGAGTTCAATTGACATAGCCATATGTCGCCGGTCTCTACCAGCCTCATTATAAGGCGAAGTGCTCTACGGAGTGTGGTAATCATCCCCGGCTATTCTTCCGGCTGTCCTTCCATCCATCGCATACCCGGAATATTGGGCGATTCAACGACCCATCCCAACTCTGCCTTAACGCGAGAAAGAATCTCATCTGGTAGGTAGTGTGCCGCAGGGGTAGACTGGACTTGATGCTTGGTCTGTTTAATGAGAATGCGCTCTTCACTCATGTGAGATTTGTAAACCCGGCGACGAACGATTTCTGACCTCAGCCCATCCAACTGAGCTGATAACACAAACATTACCCTAAAAACCGAATCCTTGTATCTCCATTCTCGAACGGCTATCCCATTGTCTCATATAACCATGTCAAATTCCTAGTCTTACATCGTAAACAATGCCACTATTCGAGGGGGCCTTGAAGGGAATAGCGCGAAGGCGGGGTTGACTACAGCACGGCCTCTGCCTAGAAGGGTCACCATGTCCCCCCGCCTGAGCCGGTCGCGTCAGAATTTGGCTCATCACCGTATCTCATATTCTGAGACCTGCCGACATTTCACCTACCGTATATGCCAAGAGCTGCAATAACGGGGACCATGCGTGCGATTCAGTGCACCGAGTTCTGCCAAAGGCTCTGTAGCATTGGGGCTCTCGATGGCAAGTTGCCCTCACACGATGAGCTTACGAACGCGCTTGGTATCGATGCGGCAGGTTACCAGCTGGGCACACTGAAAGAACTTAAAGAAAGGTCACATTGTCCATTCTGCCAATTAGTGTCGGCAGCGTGTGATGGGTCATATGTCAAGCCGGACGACGAGGGGCGAGGAAATGAGGCACCCCAGGAAGAGGCGGTTCGCATCGTCATTTTCCCAGAGGAACATTGTCTCCGGCTCGCTTACCCGTCACCGCTTGGGACGCGAATCATGTTTGTTGCAGATTCAATTGAAAGCCTGGAGCCAGAGCTGGGCCCCTATGCCGCGAGGATTGTTCAAGATCAACAGATCCCGACTTCGTTAGTTCGTTCGTGGCTGCAGCAATGCGAGAGTGCTCATGGGGATACTTGCTTCCACATTCCCCGAAATCTTGTGAGTAGACTGGCAATGCGATCCGGTCAATCCATTTCACATAATAACGCCCATTCAGAAAGACCTCGAGTTTCAGACTTCATCCATCCATGAAGAGAGCTCATCTAACTTTCGCCTCGTGGACCTCGAGATGAAATGCATCAGGAGTATGCCCTTGGATACCAGATACGTGACGTTGAGTTATGTCTGGGGTCAAGCGTCCACCTTCCAGCTTCGCCGGAGCAACTTTGAGCTGCTTCAGACACCAGGGTCTCTTGATGATGTCATGTCGGACCTCCCGCAGACCATCGCCGATGCTATCGAGTTCGTGCGTTCGCTGGGCGAAAGGTACCTTTGGGTGGACACGCTCTGCCTCATCCAAGATCACCAACGGGACGTCAAAGGCGGAGTAGAAATTATGAATTCGATCTATCAAGGCTCATACTTTACCATCGTGGCTGGATCAGGAACAAATGCCCAAGCAGGCATACCCGGAGTCAGGCCTGGCTCAAGGCAACCTTCTCAACAGATTGCCCAGCTCAATCCGAAGATGAAGATCGCGATTACCCACAGTATCGACTGGCATCTGCAAAATACCCTTTATAACCAGCGAGGATGGACGTTCCAGGAACTCGTTCTTCCCCGAAGAACTCTTGTCTTTGTCAATGACCAGGTGTACTTTCGCTGCATGGAAGCCAACTGGTGCGAAGAGACTGCCGCCGAGCTTGTATCGACTTGGGCAGACCCAGACGATAGCAACATCAGTCGCCTTCCGAGCTCCGCAAGTAGCAATTTAGAAGCTTGGTGGGCCTATCAGAAGCTTTGCGAGAATTACTCGACTCGGGCTCTTCGGTATGATGGCGACGCTCTTCGTGGCTTCTCGGGAGTTCTACGACCACTTAGCGCTGCCTTGACGTCGTGGCTAGCGGAAGGACTTCCGGTTTACTACCTCGACGTGGCGCTTCTCTTTATTTCGTCCGATGGAGCACTGCGAAGACGGCCCGGGTTCGCGAGCTACTCTTGGGCTGGCTGGTCAGGGCGCATAACCTGGCCGCGCGAAATACATCAATGGCCAGGCGACAGCAGACAAAGCCCAGAGAACCTGTTTCGCTGGATACAAGAAAAGACATTTATCCAGTGGAATATCTGGAAACGAAATGGCAGTCTGGATGACGTCGAGTGCATTGATGACTACGAGAATCCTACCAGGGTTCAACAATTTGCGGATCGATGCTCCCATTTACTAACCAAGGACACCATCAGCCAGCTGAAGTCATCTCCAACCTACAGAGCTCTTCCTTTAGCTCTAGGGTCTCCTTGTGGCTCTGGGTTTCCACAGCCCCGTTTCCGGAGAGGTACCCGATACGGCGAGGGCGGAAGGGAAGGCTCTGGAGGTCTCTACCACCTCGAACTGATCAACAGTCAAGCCGAGTTTGACAAGATGGCCTCTCAAATCAAGGACACGCGAGTGTGGTTGATGCTGCGAAACTGGCTTGCCCATCGTCGGAGTAGTGAGTGCAGCTTCTGATTGTCGTCTTTGATGGTCTCGCTTAACCAACCCGGACAGAGACGTTGCGTCGCAAGGGGAAAGGGCTTGAGGGCCCGACGACTATGGCGCGCGATGAAGACGAGATTGACTTTGAGTTTCGCGATACCCTTGCTTCTCAGATCCAGAGCGTCAGTGGTGAAGAGGGCCGCAGAGTGGTTGACCAGCGGATTGAGTACGCCCAAAGATCGATTGAGATGCTCAAAGAAAAGGGAGATCAGCCCATTCCAGAAATACCGTAAGCATCTACAATCTCCTGGCATCATCAGAGGCATCAATTAGTGGAACACTGACGAGAAGTAGCACCTTTCCTCGATACCCTCTGATCTACTTCCAGACCCTGTCTGTCCGTCTCATCACTGGTCCTCCTCCACCTGTAGAACTCGTTCAAGATCCAATATTGGGAGCACTGCCTCCCCATAACTATCCTTTCCAGAGGGTGGAAGGCTCGCCACTCTTCTCTCCAGACGGTGAGCTTGTAGGATCCTTGCATCTGGACGATGTCGCATCGCACACACCTGGCATAGAAGCGGAATGTCTGATCATGGCATACTCTCATCAACCGATAGCCGGCTCGGCTCTCCCATCACAGGATGAACCCACGGAGAGTAAAGAAGACTGGAATCTCTTCTGGGTCATGTACGTGGTAGAGATAAAGGGCATTTACGAGCGGCGAGGAGTTGGTCAAGTATTGGAATCAGCCCTTGCAAAGTCGTGCGCCCCATGGCCGGAGTGTAAACCGATACTACTTGGCTAGAAGACGCTAGATATAGATCGCTGTTGCTAATAGTCTCCCAGGAGAGGCTCTAGCGGGACTCTCCTTGGCCTCTATTCACCCAACCCGCGCAAAATTGTTGCTGCCGGTGCTACCTGCCCGTTGCCAGTGCTTGCCGGCTGCCACCACTGGTGCCTCCCGTCACGAGTTGCTTCTGCCTCCTCCTAATCCTTAGGGCACGCACATTTTTATTTCATCTCTCAGCTTCTTTCCCCCTTCCATCTCTCCTTCAACACCTTCAACCTTCCACCTCCGCGAAGGCCCTCTCATCCACATTTGACCTCACGCACACAACACTTGTTCATTCATCGGCCTTTGTCGCCTATCATCTCTGCACTTTCCTCCATCCCACTATCGCTTTCCTCCCATAACTGCCCTTCGTCGCCAAAATGTGCATCGAGAGCATCACCATCGCCCTGTGCGCCCCGCGCAACCCACCCCATTTAAGCTACGACTGTGGTAAGCTTCACATGGTGGCCCAGCAGCGCCTCGTCTGTGACAGCGCCCGTGGATCTTGTATCTGCTTCTTCGGAACATGCGGTACAATCCAGAAGGTCGCCGGTACTGATGGGATCGACTTCGCCGATGTCCCCAAGATTCGCTGCGCCAGCTGCACTGATCGCGAGGATAACGTTGGCGATCGTCGAGAGTGTCGCGAGATCCTGGAGTCAGTCCTTCTCCAGCGCCGGGCTGTCAACCCAAGCGACGAACCTGCCTGCAAGGAACACAATGGCCTGATCACGGGGCTCTGGGGAGGCGAGCCAGCATGCCCCTTCCACTCTGAGGCTGCTCCAGCCCCCTCCGACTCCTTGGTTAAAGCCGATATCGCCACTCCAGCTGACTCCATCACTGAGCAGCCTGCTTACGAGCCCGCTTGCGAGCCTGCTGTCGAAGCTTCTGTCGAGGCTTCTGGCGAAACTGCTGTCGAAACTGCTGTTGAGCCCGCATCCAAGGAACCCGAGACTATTGACGGCGGCTGGGCCACGCCTACGCCTCAATCTGGCAGCCCCAAGAAAGAGATTGAATCCCGCAAGTCTAGCTTTGAGTCTGGTAAGGGCATCGACTCGCATTACTCCTGTCACATTCCTGACTGATTTCCTTGTCTAGTGACCAAGAACGGGCTTGAATTGAACGTAGGTTTGAAGTCCAGCCGATGGGCCCCGAAGTCCCCCGAGCCTCCCGTTCAAGAGATGACTTCTCCTGCCCGGGACATGTCTCCTCCGGCGACTCGTCGTGTGCCTGCACCAAATTTCACGCCCGATCCCAACAATGCTGCCAAGGTGCGCGAGGCTGCCCAGAAGCTCGCGAACGTCAAGGCGTTTCTGATCGGAAAGCTTGTCGCCTAGTCTGTTCGAGACATCACTTTTGGAGGCAACGAAAATCGGAGTACGGAGAAGGATTATGACAACAGAGGAGGCAAAAGTGCCGCTCAACGGCCAGTATCTAGTGTGAGAGGGTGCATTTGCGCCAGACAGACAAATATAGGGTTGATCTGTGAACTTGTGTGATGAATGACGGAGGGGCGTTATCATTATTCCGCCCCTCATTCCCAGTGACGACCTGAAGCTGAAGTTACAGGCGGTTTTCGCTAACATCTGGACGTTGCAGGGATTGCGGGTGCTACGGGAGCTGAACGGGATCATGGGTCTACCCCGGAATATTTCATCACCTCGCAGATCAAGTGCTCGACTGCCGAGATGCTTCTCTAGTTGAAGATATTCAATGGCTGCTCACCCTGTAGATCACCGTCCATACCACGGCGTTGCCACACCCGATTGGAAGGACATCGTCTTTAATCACGACAACAAGACGCGTCTTGCAGCAGAAGAAAGGTCACGACAATTGCCATCGAACCAGGATCACCGCGGGAATCTGACACCTCGGCCATAGGCGGAGCCAATCACTGTTCTGCTCCGCCCCAAGCTGAATGCCCCTGCATGAGATTTGGCGCCCCGATGTGTTGTTTTTCGCCTCGTACGAGTCTCGGCGCGGTGCAGGGAGGCGGGAGGGACTCTTGAGGGCGAGCATGCAAATTGTTGAAGCTGTCCTTGGAGGCCGACAAACGCGCAGGTCATAAGGCGATTATTCCCTGGGCGTTCCCATCCTCACCTTTGCTTCCCTCTGCTGCAGATCTCGATATCCCCGACACGTATAGACAACAGTTACAGGGTCTCTAGAGGGTCCACCGGGCCGCACACGACAATGTCCACTGAGGGCGCTTCCTCGAACGGGCCGGTCCAGCGCACGGCTCGGGATCTAGTGAGGGAGATAGCCAAAGATCGCGGCTATCTTGGTGAAGACCAGCTCGCGCGCATCGGGGCCATTAACCCGGACCTTAGGCGCGAGGTCGAAGAGGCTCTCCTCCGCAAGGATGAGATGATCGGCTCCGCCGTCCTGACGTACGTGTGACACTCAGCCTGAGGCGCCTTTCATCAAGTCAATTCTCACACATCACACTCACGCTCTGACTAGACTAGCAAGAAATCTCTACACAAGCAATGCCAGATTCGTCTTTGAGCTGCTACAGAATGCCGATGACAACGATTACAGCACTGCCCTGTCTCGTGGCCAAGATCCTTATGTTTCATTCGAGATTCGGCCCGACATGGTCTCGATTGAGTGCAATGAGAATGGCTTCACGCACGAAAACCTGAGAGCCATCTGCGCTATCGGTAAGAGCTCAAAAGTCGGCGCCTCGGGCTACATTGGCGAGAAAGGTATTGGCTTCAAGTCGGTCTTCATGGCCGCTTGGAAGGTGCTCATTCAGTCAAACGACTTTTCCTTCTCTTTTACCCATCGGAAAGGAGACTCCGGTCTCGGCATGGTCACGCCTGTTTGGGAAGAGGCGGAGGAAACGCTTGGTGACTCTTTGACACGGATCACTCTATACTTGCACACGAGTGATGACCCCGATGAGGATGCAAGGCAGCGAGAGACGATCAAGCTCCAGTTCCAAGACCTTCAGCACACCATCTTGCTGTTTCTCCGAAAGCTACGCAGAGTCCAGGTCTCCTTTTACGACGAAGAGGGCAGCTTGTCTTCCGCCACGACATACTCTCTCCACGGCAACAACCCAGCGACAGTTCGAAAGACGACCCCCGACAGTGCGGAGGAGAGGCGGTATCATGTTACCAAGCACATTGCCGAAAACGTTCCTAGGAGCGAGAACAGGACCTACTCGGAAGAGGGAGATCGCACCGATTCTTCCGCTGAAGTTGTTCTGGCGTTCCCGTTGACGGATTCTTCCGAGCCGATCGTCGAGAGCCAAGACGTCTTTGCCTTTCTACCAATGCGCCCGATGGGTTTCAATGTGAGTAATCGCCGATTCTCGTCGCCTTGATGTCTCAACAGCAAGCTGATGCGAGCAACCCTTAGTTCCTCATTCACACCGACTTCGTTACCGAAGCCAGCCGCCAGGGTCTGGTAGTCACGTCTCGCAGGAATCGTGCGCTTTTGGGCGGTATTGCAGATTGCTTCATCAAAGCCATCCAAGAGTTCTGCGAGCATCCAACGCTTCAGTACCAGTGGATGCGATGGCTTCCCCAGCGTGATTCATATCCGTGGGACAACTTTTGGTCAGACCTCCTGGATAGGATCGAGGAGCGGATTCAAGAGGTCAAAGTCCTTCGCACCCTGGGCACGGGGAAGCTTGACTACATTCACAAGGTCTGTCGTCTGCAGTCATGGCTACGCGACAAGAAAGGCGACCCACTATTCATGGATATGGATGAGGAGATCTATCTCGCCAAGGAGTACACGCGTCAAGACTTGGGTCTCTTGACGCCGTACGGATTGAAGAACGTCTCTTGCCATGACATGATACCCCGTGTACAAAAGGATCTGGACAAGCAGCCAGAGGCATCTCGAATGAAGAATCCGACCACCGACGATGAATGGCACTCGTTGGCCGCAAAAGCGCTCGTTCGGATCAAAGACTCTGCAAAGCTGGGCCCAACACAGGATCGGATTAAGGAGCTGGAAATTATCCCTCTGGAGAATGGCGAGTGGGTTTCTGCCAGCACTGGGCCTCTCTATTATTCACATTGCTCGGGGCAACTCGCGATTCCCGATGACCTCGATTTGAGCTTGGTCGATTCGATCGCAGCAAGGAACCCCGACCGACACAATCTATTCAGCAGATTCGGTGTGATCGAAGCGCTTGTCAAAGACGTCCGCTCTTTGATCCTCAAGAAGCCGGTGGCCGCTGTGGCAGATGAGGCAGCGCTATCTGCTTCCATTAGCCATTTGAAGTTCCTGTACCTCTCGGAAGGTTTGCCAGAAGAAGACGAGTCTCAGACGAGTCTTGATGGATACCGTGTCTATGATCAGGACATGAAGTCATGCTCACCTTGGAGACAGGATGTTTATCTGACAACAGATGATGAGTACGGCCCGAGTAAGCTCCTCAAGCCAAGTGAAGGGGCAACGGGCTTCGCGGCCCCGTTCCTTCACGACGACTACTTTCGGGAAGAACCAGAAGCACCTGCAGGGTTCAAGTGGTCTTGGGTAGCATGGATGGAGCAACGCCTTTTCCTACGTCGCCATCTCCGACTCACTCAACTGGGGTCTAGGCGAAAGCTGGAACTTTCTTTTGTATTCCGGTACATTGAGCAGCATCGACCCAAGTGCCTCCTGGGGGCACTGCAACAAGTCTGGGAATTTGAGGAGACAACTGTGACAGGCTCTCCCGAAATCCTGAGAGAGCTGCGAGAAATGGAAGTGGTTTGCAAAGGTGGGGACGAATTTGCCTTGTCGGAACCTCTGTCGACGACGTACCTCCCCTTGCCTGAGCTCGAAGGAAAGCACGCACGTTACGCCGAAGACGAGGACTTTGTATTCCTGGACCTAGGTGAGCCCATCACAATGGGCACCTACCGCACTAAATGGGGCTTCTTGGTTGACCACCTGGGCGTCGGCGACACCGACGATCTTCAATTCTACCTGAGTATCCTCAAGACAATCCGCTACAGCAATACGGCTGCTGGCGTTCCTCGTACTTCTAGGATCTTAGACCTCTACGAGGCTCTTTATGCACGCTGTCGAGAAGCAGATAGCTTCCTCGACGCGCAAGCAGAGGCAAGGTCAGTATTGTTTGCGAAGATATCTCAGGACGTCTTGTACTAACAGTCACAGACAAGCAATTACAAATGGAGACCTCATCTTTGTCCCGGCACACGGCACCAACCCTGCGACCTGGGCGTCCCCAGACAAGTGTCTCTGGAGTGCTCGAGAAGATATGCAGACTGCGTATCCTCTTGAGCATCTCTACCGAACTCAATTCGGCAGATCTGAAGGCGACCTCGACGTTTTGAGACAGTTTTTCAAGACAACCCTTGGTATTTCTGACTGTTCTTGGAGCCACTGCTTGGCTGAGATACGAAAGTTGAAGAGCTCAGGCAGCGAGGACTTTGACTGGGTCGATGACCTTTACAAGTCTCTCGACACAATCCGGCGAGCCCTGACAGAGACTGATCTTGTAAAGCTAAAGTAAGCCTACTTTCCCAATCCTAAGAGTAACAAACTAACAAATTCTTAGAAAAGCGTTTGCCGAGGAGACGTTGGTCTACGTGAACATTGGCAACACAAGCCGCTGGTACACGGCCAGTGAATGCCTCTGGTCCAGCGCCACCCAGATTCGGGGAAGAGTGGCGTTGAATGATCTTTATCCTGACTTGGAGGATTTCTTTGTGAACTTTCTTGGAGTGCAAGAGCTGACACTGGAAATGGCCTATGATGAGCTCAAAGAAATGGGCGCTAGAGTCCCCTCCCCGTCAATCACTGCTGTCAAGGAAACAGTTTGGGCACTCAATTCGCTCTTGGCATCGGCAGACGATTTTCCTGACGAGGAGCCGATTTTCGTTGGAAAGGTATTTCCCATCAAGTATCCCAATGGCTCGGTGAAATTGCAGACGGGCAGGACGCAGTTCGCCATCACCGACCGAAAGTTCCTTGGGGATATCTTTGCGCCTCGGGCCAAGATCCTCGATTTCACGCTTGACGAGGTCCGTCGATTGAGACCTTTTCTGGCATGGCTTAGGATGGAGGTGAGATACCTCTCTTCCATGGTGAGAGAGATCTCTACTGTGGCGGGCGGCCGGATGGACAGACTGCAATACTCTGATCGGGACATCAGACAGAAAGCAGATGGTCTTTACAGGTATGTGCACCGCTCTGGCGAATTTCGGGTCACTAATCGCCTGTTCTAGAATTGCTGTTCACTTCAACAGCCCGCGCACAATGAGTGACGGCTCAGAGCTGTACTGGGTTCTTTGTCGCGCCGAGGTTTACGAAACGGACGGGATCTCCTCGGAGCTACACCTATCTCAAGATGGCCACGACTTAGTTCATGTCCAGGAGAGAAGCGAACTTCACTTGCGCGAGGACGATGGCATACTCAAGGTGTATGTTCCGCGAGACCCCAAGACCCAGGGATTCTGCTACTTCTCGGCCCTTCCTCGACGCTTTCTAGAGTGGATGATGACAGATCCGGCAACACTCATTACCAAGTCCGCTGGCTCTCGCGCCATTCAAGTTGTCAACTCGATTCTTAATGCCCCGATTATCAACATGACACAGATCTTGGAGGCGGAGGGCATTGTCGACGTTGAGATTCCGGAAGAAAGCGAAGACGAAGAAGAAGTGGAGGACGTAGAAGAAGTAGAGGATGAGGATGAGGATACCATTGAAGTGGAAGGGGAGATTGTCCCCGAAGAACCTTCTGGTGAGGAAGAAGACCTGGCTGTGGATATTGAGGAGGATGTTGAAGAGGATGTTGAGAATGACGAGAACGACAACACTATCCGACACGAAGCTGAGGAGGATCTCATCGCTCGATTCTTAGCACAGCCAGAGATCCACGAGGATGAAATTTCCAGCGACGAAGACTCTGTCTCGAACCAGTTTGCCGACATGAGATCTCCCCCAAGGTGGAGAGATCTTCCAGTGCGGCAACGAAGTCCCGCCACGTCAAATTCATCTTTCACTGGGCGTCGGCTTTTCACTCCAGCATCTTCAACGACCGAACCTCCCCGCCAGAGACGCAGAACTTCAGATCAACATCCCGAGACTCGCAGCCTGAGCGCGACGAGCAGGCTCACGGGCGCACGGCCACAGCCAAGACCAGCTACACAGCCTGCCTTTATCTTTGGGTCCTCACCTTTAGCGCAGTCCAACTCGGCGTTCCAGTTTCAGGGCTTGGGTGGGCGCCCTGCGGAGCCGACCGTTGATGATGAGGCAGAGTATGTGCGGCTAGTGAACAATGTGATCTCTGCTGCGAGCACGGCCAGGTTCCCTAGCAAAGAGGCTTACGACATGTCCGGCCTCTTTGGTGCGCTTCCAGATGTTGCAGAAGATGAGGTTGAACTGTCCCTGAGGTTCCGTTCGCGTGGTCCGCTTGAGCGTGATATGAAGATTGGGGCCCTTGGGGAGCTTTTCGTAAGTTGATGGTTTGGCGTCAACTAAATGGAGTACTAACGCTCGTGGCAGGTGTTTGAGCTACTCTCCAAGATGGACCCTTCATTACCAAGGTTCGGCAAAGAGAACTGGCAGAGTCAGATGCGACAATTCGTAACGGTGCACCCTGACTACTCAGACATGCTGCCATGGACAGGCAGAGAGACGGCCGATATTGTCTACTTTGATCGCAAGCGGGCATTGACGACGCATTTGGTAGACAAAGGCTACCTTGACCGAACTGCGTGGCAGAACAAGAAGCCTTTGTACATGATCGAAGTCAAGTCGACCACCGGACACAGCCGCACGCCATTTTACATGAGCAAGCGGCAGTACCAGAGGGCAGGTTATGGTCCATTCGTAGCCAGAGTTGAGCTAACTCAGACCTACAGATGCAAGAAAACTCCAACACGACACTCTCGCCGATGGTGTCGCCAACCATCTACCTGATCGCCCGAGTCTCGAATGTCGACAAGCCAAACGTAGAGCTCAAGATCTATGTGGATCCAGAGAAGCTGCGACAGGATGGGTCTTTGGTGTTCACGGGGGAGACATGGTCCATCGTACCAGGGCCGGGATCAATTTAAGTAGACGTGTATCAGTAGCTGGCTACAGCACCTTTTCTTCTTTCAATGAAAACTTATTTGGAGTTTTTTTCAAGATATTGTGTGTAGTCTTTGTTGTTAATAGGAGCTTTGACCGTGACAATAGGGGGAATTATTGCTGTGTCACTCCTTCGTGCCTAACGCCTAGCAGTGCCACAATTACAAGGTGCCAGTGATTCACTTCATGACATATTACCATCCTGTGGCGGGGATCCGTTGATTATAGTTAATCAGCCATTTAGAGATCAGATGCCAAAGTTCTGCGAGCTGCCAGAACGTCCAGACTGAACAAGGGCATTGTTCCGTCTCCCAATTCAGGGAAATGAGGATGATTAGAACACAATTCTATTCTCAGATGAAACAAAGCCTAGGTTTTTATCCAGTATTCTAAGACCTAGAACATATTCCTCGCACCTCGTTTGAACCCGGAACGAGCAAAATCATGCCCAAAACAACATCGTGAACAATCACGATGCTTCTCCAATATATTTGCCCCTTCATCCTCGCTGGGTTATGGCTCACGCAATCCTCGCCGTTTCCTTTTGCAAGCCTTACCTACAGGATCAAGAATCTCGTCGACCTTCTCTGGAACAAGCAAGCATACGGCACAACACCTGTCCTTCAAAGACATCTAAACTTCTTTCACCATGTCTAACCGCATTCCTTCCCTCCAGGTGGACGTCACCAACGTTCCCAGCCATCGTCTGCCCAAGACGCCGGATCGGTCCTCATATGCCCCAGAAGTGCCTTCTCGCTTGCACGAGGAGTGGAACCAGGATGATGTGTCGTCAGCACATTCACCCCCGACTCCTGAGACTCTGTTCCCACGAGACGACGATGAGGAGGAGGCCGCGCCGGCCCGTGATACGGAGATTATGTTTCTGCGAGCTGACGATGAGAATGCTGCGCCGACCCGTTACACGACCGAGGATCTTCGACCTCGCCAACCAGGTTCTCGGCTGCCTCCAGGGTCTCACTGGACCCTCGATGGTAGCATCTATCCGCCCCCTCCTCCTGGAATGAGCGAGGCGGACCGCGGTATGTCCAGTCTGAGTGGTGCGCCTCTAGACACCATCCCTACTTTTGGCATTGCTCCCGATAACGAAGCTAGCGATGATGAAACTGGCAACGGCCCATCATCAACTCATCTCGACCAGAGCCCCGGCTCCAGCTCAGCACAAACTCCGGCGAGGGCCAGTGATGGATCTGCTGTATCCACGCCTGACACAACTATTACACCGCCATCCCAGACTTCATCCTCCCACCGGCTAAGCAGCTTGCTCAACCCAGCTGCCAGCAGCTTCGAGCCGTCTGACCCAGTCTCGCCAATCTCCCCAGTGACTCCCGACGACACCCGGGCCTCTTCTCTTCCGGGCAATATGTCTGACGCAGACTTGGCTGCAGGTCTCAACTGGGTTCGAAGCCATGCCTATGCTGCTCCGGGCGTCATGCACTGGAACGGCTGCCCAGTCTCGTCTGAGACTCCCAACTACGACCAGGAGTTTGCTGTACCGGGCACCATGACCGGGAGGGGCTTCACCGTCGCGCGGGAAAGCCTGGACCTCCAGGACATCTATGCGCGAACTCACGGTATGCCTCTGGTTATCGACTACGAGCTTCTCAGGGAGCACCAGCGGGCTGCTGAGCTTGTCCAGGTGCGCCTGATTGAGGACCCTCTTGAGCAAATCGACGCTGTCAATGACTGGCATTGGGATAACGAGGCCGGCACTGTCGATGTGAATCTCCTCCCTGTCGAAGAGCCTGGTCCTGCCGGGGGAAATCCGCCTACCGAGGAAGATCCGCCCGCCAAGGATAAACTTGGTGAATCTGTTGAGTCAGATCAAGCGGATGAGGAAACTGAGAAGGTTGAACAAGATGAAGCAAAGGAGGAAACTGAGCAAACTGAAGCAGAGGAGAGCCCTGAACAAGCCGAGGCAGCAGAAAATCCTGAGCAAGGTGAATCGGAAGAGAAGCCTGAGCAAGCTGAAAAGGGTAAACAGGTTGAGCCAGCTGAGGACTAAGCATTCCTCCCCCAGCCAACTTGTTTAGTGATATTCTTTTGGAGTCACGGCGGCGCAAAGGAAAAGGTACGTAGTAGGTTTTGGGGTCTTGTTTCTTTGCCCAGGGGCAGATCAAGGCAGCAAAAGGAAATTGTATCAAATCTTGTTTCATAGAGTCTAAATATTGAGGAAATTTTATCTTGGAATTTGGCCTACTTAACCGTGAATCGCCGTACTAATTGTCCCATAGTGATGTTAAGACAGCCTTTACATATATGGTGCAACGCTCCCAGTTCTGGTTTGGCACAGTGACTAATTTATCTTATCAAGTGATCGTCAGGTACTCAAAACTTCACCTGCAGATAGTAGTAGCAGCTTCGGCAGGTTCCTGGATCTCCTGACACCCACTCACTCACTCATCTACGGCTCGAGCCGAAAGTCAATGTCGTGAGGCTAGTGGCCAGACGCGGCACTCACCGCGCGACTACGTAACCTGATTGCGCGGAAAGTAGCGTTATTGTCATTGGATCGTCGCCGTGGGAAGGTTCAGATTGAAGACGAAAAGATCGAACCATCACAACTGACGTCAGACTGTTGTCGGATACATCGGTTCTGGCGGATAGACCCTCGCTAATCGTGCTGCAGCAGGAGACATTTGTACCGGGATAGCCGAATTGAGTTTCATGACGAAAAATGACAGAACAGAATGATCTGATAATAGTAGGTTTATTAAAAGCACATGAGAGTGCCCGATAATTATTAACGAATTCTTGTCCGTTCCCAATCATACCACCACATACCTACCTATATATAGCGAGCCCAAAGACGATAGCGCAGACGAGCAACAGCAGCGCCGACGATAATATAAACGGGATAACTACTTTGAGAGACCACTGGCCATTAATTTATTTCATAATGATCCAGAGTGTAAAGGCCGCTCAGCGTCTTGATTCGCGCGGGAACCCGACTGTCCAAGTGGACTTGACAACTTCATACGGTTCGACTCCTCCCATTCTATTTAGACTACTCCAAGGCTAACACTTCAAAGGTACATTCCGCGCCTTGGTCCCATCAGGAGCATCGACTGGGGAACACGAGGCCGTCGAGCTACACGACAAAGACGACTTTCGCTATGGCGGCAAGGGGGTCATCCACGCCGTCCACAACGTCGAGAATGTCATCGGCCCAGCTCTGATCTCCAAGAGCTTTGACCCCAAGACCCAGTTGAAGGAGATTGATGCCTTTATGAAGCAACTCGACGGGACTTCTGACAAGTCCCGTCTGGGCGCCAATGCCATCCTGGGGATCAGTATGGCATGCGCCAGAGCTGGCGCGGCTGCAGCGGTAGGTCGATCGCGGACCTGACCAGTGATCGACCACAGAATACTGATATGACTGGTAGGGCGTTCCATTGTACGAATTCCTACGAAATGAGGCGGGCGTGAAGAAGCCGTACGTGATGCCTGTTCCGTTCCTCAACGTGTTGAACGGAGGTGTTCACTCAGGGAACACCATGGCCTTTCAGGAAATCATGCTCGCGCCCACAGGTGCCTCGTCGTTCGAAGAGGGCATCCGTATGGCTGCCGAGGTATACCATACGCTCAAGGGAGTCATAACAGACAAGTTTGGAGCCCCAGGTAAGTGCAGCTTCTCATTTGCCCCTGTGCTGGGCATTTGACCCGGCCATCGTTGGCTAACATGAGGTAGCTACGGGTGTTGGCGATGAGGGCGGCTTTGCACCACCGATTTCCACTCTCGAGGAAGCCCTCGATCTTCTCAACGTCGCCATAGACAAAGCCAGCTTTACCGGACGTATCAAGCTAGCCTGCGACCCAGCATCTTCCGAGTTCTTCAATTCCGACACTGGGAAATACGACTTGGCATTCAAGAACAAGTCAGTTGAGGATGTGCGAAGCTCAAAGGACATGCAGAAGCTTTACAAAGAAATCATTGCAAAGTACCCCATGGTGCTTCTCGAGGATCCTTTCGCAGAGGATGATTGGAACAGCTGGTCAGAGTTTAACCGCGATTGCCCAGTAGAGCTCGTGGGTGATGATCTGCTCTGCACAAACATAGAGAGGGTCAAGATGGCGGCCGAGAAGAAGGCTTGCAATTCTATGCTGTTGAAGGTGAATCAGATTGGAACTGTCAGCGAAGCTATTGAAGCGTAAGTCATCTCTTGATCAGTGCGTTTGACAGCAAAGTGTACTAACATTCTATGCAGGGCAAACTATGCCACCAGCTTGGGATGGGGCGTGTTCGTGTCGCATCGTTCGGGCGAGACAACGGATGACTTCATCGCAGATCTCACGGTCGGACTGCGTACGGGTCACCTAAAGTCAGGCGCACCCGCGCGCGGTGAACGCGTCGCCAAGTACAACCGGCTTTTGGACATTGAAACAGAGCTAAAGGCAAAAGGCGAGGATGTTACCTACGCGGGGGAAAACTTCCGGTTTGGTACCAAGGTGAATGGATAATGGATCATGGGGACAAGTGAGTCGTGGTAGCGTGCGACCGCACCTGAAGTCGAACGAATCACCACATCGGATCCATCCGTACACGGGATGATTCTACGCCTTGATCAAATTTTATCTGTACTAGATATTTTAATATGAAGAATGATTCCTGAGATATTTTCTAATCGCTTGAGCCATGTCTACGGAGATAGAAACCAGCCCGGAAAACCACGTCTGGTCTCTAGGGTAACCTCCGCCGCCCCGGCTTCCGTGGCCGATTCCCGATCGGCGATAGTGGGCCATCGGCCCCGAGAGACACTCGGAGGTCATTGGGTCGTCATACTGACGCTTCATTCAGTCAAGTCAAGTGTACCGAGTTGGTAACCATTCCAATCGGTCCTGTACATCTCCCACAGCTTCCCGTTTTGAGTAACTGGATCTGTCTATGACGTAACTGTATCGCGTCGCTTTGGCGGACTTTATTAATAGCTGCTGGGACGTCTCAATTGGCGACGATCATCAATTCTATCCCAACGACATTGAATCCCTCTGTTATCACGTCAAGGAATGGCCTCTTCGCAGGGAAAAGAAGATATCCCCATCACGAATGAGGGTATGGGAAAGCCGCTGTCAGCTACTAATCAGGTATTGACAGCTGGCGCTGCTGTGACGCAGGTAAAGCTCTTAATCAGACTTTAGTTGACCAAACCACTCACCTATTGATTCAGGACTTTCGACCAGTGAAGAGCATCTGCGCTCATCTCAATGCATTTCACGCATATGCAGATGATCCCAAGCGGTTCGTTGAGGCCAATCACTACTGTGCCCATTTAAGTACATCCCACCAACCCCGTCATTCACCCTCAATCCACTAACCCAGAGCCAGACGAGGATGTCCGTCAGTGTCTGCTATACGACTCGGACGAACGAAATGCCCGCCTCATCGGCATCGAGTACATGATCACCCCAAAGCTGTACGAGACGCTGTCCCAGGATGAGCGCAAGCTATGGCACTCGCATGTCTATGAAGTCAAGTCTGGCATGCTCATAATGCCCAATCGCTCCGTGCCAGAAGCTGCGTGGCAAGTCGCTGAAAACTTGGAGATGGATCAAGTCGTCCACTTGTATGGAAAAGTGTACCACTTGTGGCAGACGGACAGAGGTGACACGCTGCCGCTCGGACCGCCCAAGCTCATGACGAGCTACACGGCTGATGGACAGTTTGACTTTGAGAAGCATGTTGGGGATAGGGACAGAAGGTTTGGAACGAGTTATAAGAAAAAGCAGGAGGCGAGGAAGGATATTCCTGTTCCTGCCATTCATGAAGGTGAGTTGAGTGTATTGTTGCTTTTCGATGAGGGTGCTAATGGTACTTGACAGACGCGGATCAAGCGTGGAAGCACTGATGGAAGTGAAATTGAGATTGCATTGCTTGCTAAACACCCGTCAAACTCGCACGTAATTTAATCAGCAAAATATGATGGTGAAAGTCAAAATAAATGTCCCAGGTCTGTTAATCTTCAGTACGTCTATGGGACGCAAATAGCGTGGTAAACTGGGCGGCAGCCCGGGCTTCGATTGAGCAAGGGCGGCGTGCTACGGAAGCATAATTTCGATCCTGGCCAAGATCGAGGCATGGACTGCACTGCGTGGGGGGTCGAGGACGGGAGATAGGCAATTCGTAGATTGGCTATCGGACGGGTATCCTTAAGGGACCGAGACCCCAAACCACTCGTTTCGGCGCGTACACGACGAACCACCTCTGGCTGAGCCATGTCGCAAGCGACAAGTTGAGGGCGTACGGAATAGCAGTCACCAGCTCCATGTACCTCTTGGCCTTTGACCTCCGTGGCACCAATTTGTCGGCTCATTGGGACCTTGAATTGTCCCAAGTCCTCACTTCCCGATCGTCACTTTCTGGGGTAATTGCTGGATGCCCTGCTGCTGCTGAGCCACTCTCGTATCGTGCACCTTACGGTCAATCGACTTGAAGTCAAAAACGCCTTCTAGCTCTGCTCGGATTGCCATTAGTTGATCCTGAGCTTTCCGAATCTCATCGGGCTTGTTGTCCTGTAGCACGTGTGCCTTGACGTGGAGAATCCAGCGCTTCTGTACATCAACCTGAGTGAGTGCCTCGAAAGGAGGCAGCTGGGCCAGTGGGAAAGAGGACTGCCCTTTCGCTTCCATGGGTACATAGTCGCCTAGGGGGTGGATGAAGTAATGCCTTGCTAGGCAGAACTCGATGTCTTCGCGGTAGAAACGGTACATCTCCTCGATTAACTCTGTCTTGAACCTGTTCCATGTTAGTCCCTGCTATAGTTGTGCGCAGGAGAGCACGACTCACTGGTAATTGTTGTCGCGCATGACAGACGGAAGCTTCTTCTGTTCCCAAAGCTCAACCTTCTTCCGTTGGGCAAGGAATGGTCGACCATGAGGTGGATCAGGGAAGTCTGTCCATCGTAGGATGCCCGGGGTCGCATCGAGGTCCATCGGCTGCGCCATAGGACCCATGTCGCGATCTTTTACGACCTCATATCGCGTCTGAAGGACATATGATTGTCGGCTCAAATTCTGGTGAAGCTCCTTCCACAGAAACCCGGTATCCTTGCGTAAGGGCTTGTCGATGGAGTTTTGATTGGAGATGCCTGCAGGTCTCGGAGGTCCTTGGAAATAGAGCACCCGGTGAACACTCTCCCACGGGGTCATGCCACAAACACCACTTAAGACGGCGCATGCTGCGTTGAAGTGGACATCATCGACGAGGGCTGTGAGGAATAGCTCGTACATTGCGACAACGGGGGAGCTGAGGAACGGCGATCCGATATTCCTTTGGAGAGCCTTGTCTGTCCGTTCTGTGCAAACCTGTCACGATAGGCGCTTTAAAAATGGACGGCTCACCCCGAAGCCACCGCGCAGAGATACCATCAAGTTTATTGAGAGCACTGAGTTGATGCGTTCATGCTCCACTCGAGCTTCAGAGCTTGGCAGGAAGAGCACGTGACTTCGCGTGCCGCGGGCGGCGTCCAGGCTCCTTCACGCGTGTTTGCTAAGCCTCACACTTGGCAATTCAACAACGTCAGCGACATCTACAAACAAACCCTTGCTCCATCAGACCTCGGAACCGAGATAGATGAACTTGTTATTACTGATTTTGCGACCGCGATGGCCCCTAGCAATTCCACAGGCAAGCGCAAAGCCGCCGACGCTCCAGTCTCTCCGCCCCTGGTTAAACGAAAGATTCAAAGCGGAACGACAAGTATGTGAGCCCTTCAACGATATGTGACGAGAACCATCTGATTGACTTGGACCTAGAGACTGCAGTAGCAAACTTCTTCACGCCGACGTCACAAAAGCCTAAAGACCCTACAATCTGGTCTGAACGAAGCCCGAATGACAACACCCCCGCAACTCTCCTCGTTGGCCGATACGAACCGGAGACAAAGGAAGACAAGACCATCACGAGACGAAAAATTGCCGCATTTGACCTCGACTCGACGTTGATCGCGACTGCATCCGGCAAGAAGCACGCCAGTAATGGAACCGACTGGAGATGGTGGGACAACTGCGTCCCTGGTCGATTGCGGGAGCTCTACGAGGAGGGCTATCGAGTGGTAATCTTGTCAAATCAAGCAGGCCTCACACTACACTTTGGACCCGAGTTCAAGGGTCCCAAGGCCTCTGCCCAGAAGCGTGTCACCGAGTTCAAGCAAAAATGCAGCGCTGTCCTTACCAATCTGAACCTGCCGACTTCCGTCTACGCCGCGACCGAGCACGATATTTATAGAAAACCGAGAATCGGAATGTGGAAAGAACTGTGCGACGACTTTGACATCCCCGAGACCGAAATAGACCTCGAGAATAGCATCTTTGTCGGCGATGCAGGTGGTCGCACAGCATCGCTGGGCAAGGGAGCCAGCGGCGTCGCCGCGACGGCTAAAGATTTTAGCTGCTCCGACAGGAATTTCGCGCACAACGTTGGCATCAAATACCAGACGCCCGAGGAGTTCTTCCTCGGTCAAAAGCCCCGGGATTTCGCGAGGGATTTTGACTTGGCCGACTATCCCTTCCCGGAACAGGCAGCTGAATCGGAGAACTCCGACCTTGTCTTTGAGAGAACCAACGCCAAGGACATTGTCTTATTGTGTGGACCGCCTGGGGCTGGGAAGAGCACCTTTTACTGGACACACCTCAGGCCCTTGGGGTACGAGAGAATTAACCAGGACCTCCTCAAGAGTCGGGACAAGTGTGTGAGGGCAGCCAAAGACCATCTCATAATGGGAGACTCGGTCGCGATAGGTGCGTTTCCCCAATTTCCCCAGCGTTGTTACCCCATCCCCTCCCCTCATGGCGCTAACAGGGATTTTTCAGACAACACCAATGCCGATCCCGAGACCAGGTCCATTTGGGTAAAGCTTGCCAAGGGCTTCGGCATCTCTATCCGTTGTGTGTGGTTCAAAGCGCCTCTCCCGCTGTGCGAGCACAACAACGCCGTACGGGCGCTAAACAAGTCGCTGAACCCAGAGGCACGACAGAGCTTGCCCAAGCTGGCATTCTCTGGCTTCACGTCCAGATACAAACCCCCGCAGAAGAAGGAAGGATTCCAGGACATTACAGAGGTCCACTTCCGCTTCCAAGGCACAGAAGAGGAGTACCAGATATGGGGCCGGTACTGGACTTGAGGGGACAACCCCAACTCAATGGGCTCACAATCGTGCCACCCCGCACCTTGAAAACCTCTCTGGATCACAAGTCCCCAATATTGCCTGCGTGTGACTGCTCCGCAGGGCAGATTGGGAAGGGGGAAGCGACCTTGGAAGACATCGTCCCCAGGCTGAACTGTCTGTTGGGTGGATTCGCTAAAAGTGAGCAGGGGCGCCACTGACGAGCAATGTGCCTCTGGATTGTCATCCTTACTCGACATGATCCACACCCAGCCTCGTGCACTCTCAATACAGCAACTGCCTCCGTGAGTGTGGGGATGTTCGGCGGGCAGAACAACAGCCGGACCGATTCATGGCTGACGGACGGAGACCAGATCCTGGCTTGGGGCAGACTCTATTTGCTTTAAGCTAGGATTTACCACACTTTATTCTGAGATGACGGAGATAGACCTGCGGGGGAATGCGGAGGTCGTGGGGGCGTGCTAGACAGGCCAGCAAGGACTGCCGTTTCACAGTCCATGCGGTCTGAAGTTGCGGAGAGGATCTGGATCTGGCCATTTGCCAGGGTAATAATAGATTACTGATTCTTCTGCCTGGCGCTCTTGAGGTGATCTTACGGCAGTTGTCATCGGCCTGCTTCAGTAGTGACTATGAAGTTTCTTGGCCGTTGGAATTAATTACTGATGGCTATTCCCGCCTCCAATTGAACTCACCGCCGAGAAATGCGGCTCTCTTTGGCTGCTTGGCTGCTTGGCAATAACGTGGTATCGCCGGCGGCCGCTGGGCACGCGCCCTATATGTATGGTTCGGATAAAGAGGACGGAAAATATCCCGACCTTGGAAATCCGGAAAATGGAGGAGGGTGTCACGACTCATGTCGAGACAGCCCTTGGCGACCGACGGAGCTTAGACTCACGGCTTCAGTCACCCACATACCGTAATCCGTAATGCCAGAAGACGAGAAGAAGAACTTCTCTAGCGCCCGTTAATTACTCATGCCCCATATTCTTAAACCATCTCCACGACGAGCGCAACGTCCCAGTGCCGCGTTAGTGCGGAGACGACAAAGTAGATGAAAATGGAGACTCCGCCATTGGATGTCTAGGTCCTGTGGGGTGACAAAACTCTTTTCCAGAGATCGGCCTTGCTTTGTTCCTGCTCGGTGGAAGAAGACCGAAGAGAGAGATCAGCGGGATGTACACTGCTGCGTGGAGAAGGCCGTTGCCTGCATGGGAGGCCAACATGGTATAAATGCTCAATGGAAGCCTATCTTTCATCCCGTTTCTCACACCACTACGTGCCATTTTTCTCTTTTTCCCTCCTTGTTTTCTGAGACATCTTCAAACAATGGCGGGAGGCGTCAAGAAACCCGTCAACATCTTCAAGCTCAAGGAGCTGGGCGAGCCGGAGGGCGTCTTCAACTGGCGACTATGGTTCTCGGTCGTGTCGTTTGCCCTGCTGGGCGCTGCTCGAGGTATCGATGAGGGTCTCATCTCTGGTGCCTTCAACTCGGTCGACTTCAAGGAGACTATCCACTACGACTCGTACTCTACCGTCCAGCAGGCCAATATCAAGGCTAATGTCTCTGCCATGGTTCAGATTGGTTCAGTCGGTGGTGCTCTCATGTAAGAAACATCTCGAAGAAGCAATTGATTGTCGCTGACTTGGGGGAACTGTAGCGCTTTCGTAGTGTGTGATCGTATCGGACGTATCTGGGCCACTCGCTTCCTCTGCACAGTCTGGGCTCTTGGAATTGCTATTTTCATGGCTGGCGGTGTCAAGGGAAACCTGGGTGCTATTTACGCCGGTCGATTTATCTGCGGTCTTGGTGTTGGTCAGACACCTGTTGTGGGGTGAGTTTCTCAACACCACGGGCTCATCACGAACTATGCTGACCTCCCAACAGACCGGTTTACATCGCAGAGATCGCCCCTGCTGCTGTACGTGGCTTGTGTTCTTGCATGTTCACTGGAGCAGTCTATATCGGTATTGTTTTGGCCTATTTTACCAACTATGGTTGTGCCATCAACCTCAACGAGCACTCCCACAACGTATGGCTGGTCCCCACCAGTCTGCACATTATGATGTCGGGCATCATCTTCATCCTGAGCTTCTTCCAGTACGAATCTCCTCGATACCTCGTAAGCAAGGGCAAGCCTGATCGCGCCGCCCATGTGCTCGGTCGCCTCCGCCGCCAGCCTGTCGACAGCGAGTATGTCGTCTCCCAGATCGCCACCATCCAGGCCGCACTTGACCACGAACTCGAGGCTACCAAGGGCGTTGGCTGGCTCGGAAAGATCAAGGAAATGTTTCTTGTCCCTAGCAACCTCTACCGTCTCTACCTGTCCAGCATGGTCCAGTTCCTTTCCCAGTGGTCCGGCGCCGGCTCCATCACCCTCTATGCCCCCGATCTATTCAAGATTCTCGGCATCACGGGCAGCGAGGAGGGTCTTCTCGTGACTGCCATCTTTGGTATCGTCAAGCTCGTCGCTGCCATCATCTGCGCTCTCTTCCTCGTCGATGTCATCGGCCGAAAGCGAGCCCTTCTCACCGGTATCACTCTCCAGGCCGTCGCCATGGTCTACGTCGCCGCCTTCCTCACCCACGTCCCCGAGCTCGGTGTCATCGACGACTTTGTCCTCCCTAACTCCGACAAGGGCGCTAGTCGTGGTGCTATTGCCATGATTTACCTCTCTGGTTTTGGTTGGGCCCTCGGCTGGAACTCGATGCAGTACCTTCTCACCGCTGAGCTGTTCCCTCTCCGAATTCGTGCCCTGGCTACCTCTTGGGCTATGACCCTGCACTTTGCCAACCAGTACGGCAACTCGCGCGCTGTGCCCAACATGCTGCTTCCCGTCTCACACGGAGGTATCTCCCCCAAGGGAACGTTCTGGTGCTTTGCCGCTGTCACCTTCCTCGGTGGCTTGTGGGTGTGGTTCTCTGTTCCTGAAACCAGTGGTCGCAGCCTGGAGAGCATGGATCACCTGTTTGAGCTGCCATGGTACAAGATCGGTCTGCACGGTAACAAGGATGCCGAGGAGAAGGATATGGCGCGTGATGAGAAGCAGCGCATTGCTGAGGAGAGCCACGCTACTGGCGTTGAGGTTGAGGATAAGCGAAAGCAGAATGTTTAGGGGGAAATGGATGGGATTGTAGTTTGATAGGTCATCTGTCTGCCATGGTCGGCGACATTACATAGTCATGAGCCTCACGAATTATCCAATGAACAATACCTTTTCAACAATATTGATCCTCCCAGCCCGTCGTGAACAATGTCGTTGCGAACAATGTTTCATAAAGCATCATCCTAGCTCTTGGAGCCGGGACCGGAGCAGTATTCTTCATTCATGTCCACTTTCAAACTTGAGATAAGACTGAATATAGCCTTCCCAACATGACGCCCAGCCCTCAAAAGTTGTAAGTCTGCGACCCACCAGTCGAACTGATACCCGTCACAATCTTGTTCCCCGAAGCATCCCCATGAAAGACAGGCCCACTGACAGATGGAACAGCTTCCCGGTCATCATCACTCGTAGACTTGGACGAGCCACGAGGCTTGCCAGTCGGTGTATACTTTTCGATAAGTGCCTTTGCAACCGACGCGGCCGTTGCGGCAGCATAGTCCTGCCACACCTTGTTTTTGTTGCTGTCGGCATAATCGCAGACGCCTTTGACGATGATACAGGGGATCTCGTCCCATACGCCGGCGCCTTCCATCTCGAATGCGATCAGGTCGTGTTCCTCCGCGAGTCTATCGCGGTCTTCCTCACTCTTGAGCACGGTGTCCGCTGATCCGATGCGACCGAAGAAAACGCCTGGAGTTTGGGCCATGTCCACGAGGCTCTGGTTCCCTGACATCGCATCGTCGGCTCCGGGATACTGATATATCGCACCACTCAAAGTCCGACTCTGAAGCTGTTCCAAGTGGGAAGCTGCTTGTTGCTTGAGTTGTTCAAGCGCGCGGCGCGTTTGGAGATTTGCAAGGAAACAACGAATATGCTTTGCCGGCCGGCCGAGGCGATCGTCGAGGGTATCCTTGGTCTCGAACCCATCTCTATATCGCCTGCCCAGGTCGTACTGAACGATAGTAGTGCTGATAACCACGTCTCCAAGAAGAACTCGAGTCTTCCCCGGCTTGGGATTTGGAACACCACCGCAGACTCCCGTCACTAGGACAAGCTCCACGTTTGGGTAGCTATGACGAAGAGTCGCGGTTGTGCTCGCGGCGTTGACTTTTCCCATACCAGGCAGCAGGACCAGCACAACGTTGAAATGTCCAATTCGCCCGGTGGTGTATGTGTTCGGGTCGCCGACCGCCCTGTTATACTTGAAATCGCCCCAGGATTCATCGACAAGGTCAGCCACGGCATCGTATTCGCGGACTAGGGCGCAGACTATCGCGATCTCGAAGTCATTCCGACTTTTCGGCGGTTCGACCATCTTGAGCAACTGGAGGATTACACGTTGGTGTCTGCCTCAGGTGCAAATGAAGTTTCCATTGGGCTGACTTGAAAATAAGGCTGGCTGTATTTAGGCTGCGCAACATGCGTCCCCCCTCACGTGGTCGATCATTGCTCTTGTCCGTAGCCTGATTTGTCCCGACGCCTGGATTCTGTCCTTTCCCTTCAACCTCATCGACTCTGCTGTTGTTAATCTTTTGCCTACAGAATTACATCGACATAGTCGCAGAATTTGGCTTCCCATTTTCGCGATGAACGTCCCAACCTTCTCGGGCCCGGTTCAAGAAAGCAATGTGGTATCGGGCATCAACGCCTCGGGAGGCGCCCACCAGACCATCAACTTCCACAACCAGTCAACCTCAAGGCGATACCATTCTATTGTCTATGAACGCAATGAAGATTTTATTTCTCGTTCCGATATTGTTGCCAAGCTTGGACAACTGCTGCCGATGGACTCTGATGAGTACCACAGCGCCGCTCTCTGGGGTCTCGGCGGGTCAGGGTACGCTCAAGCCGACCAAATAACAGCACCTGGTCGAAGTAGAACTAAAGTCTGTGTAGAAAAACCCAGATCGCCCTGGAATACGCCTACAACAGATGTCGCTACCGCTCTTGCTCGGTATTTTGGGTCCACGCCGATAACGAAGCGACCTTTTCACAAGGCTACAAGACAATTGCTGGAGTCCTGAACCTGGGACAACAAGAAGGGGACGGAATGCTCAAGAGCGTACGCCATGGCATTGAATCGCTGGGTCAGTGGCTACTTGTCGTCGATAATGCCGACGACCTGGCGCTCTTTGGGGTGGGGTCAACGACTAGTCAACGGAACAGCAACTTCAAGGACTATATTCCCAGGGGCCCAAATGGTACAGTCTTGTGGACGAGCCGCGACGAGCAGATTACTGGAAACCTTGTAGGGCCACGTCGAGGTATCCAAGTTGCTAAAATGACAATCGGCGAGTCGAAAAAGCTGCTTGAAACGTGGAGGTCCCGGTGGACGAAGGAAGAAGAACTCGGAGAGCTGAACTCTGTACTTAGGGAACTCCAATTCCTTCCACTGGCTATTTCACAAGCCGGAGCGTATATGCGAAAGACTAGCACGTCCTTGCGCGAGTATTTGTCGAACCTAAAGCATGAAAAGGACCGTTCACGTATCCTACAAGAAGCGGCATTTGACAGGCACCGGTGGCAAGATGCTCCAAACAGCATCCTCGAAACTTGGAGGATTTCAATACGCCGTATCAAACAAGAAAATGAGACAGCCTACAACATTCTACACATTCTTGCCTATGTCGGCAACCAGAACATTCCGTGGGAATTGATTGCTACGGCGGCGGCTGCAACACTTGGAGACGAGAAGCGACCACAAGAAAGATTTGATGAAAGTCTCAGAGCAGCAGCTAGCCGACTCAAAGACTTTTCTTTCATCACTGAGCACAAAACTGAAGGTCAAAAGCAGACCTTTGAGATACACAAGCTCGTTCAAGACGCAGCTCGGCACGGCCTTTGTGTCGGCAACCTCGAGTTGCATGATGATAGACCGACCCGTGATAAGTGAGCTCAAATGAAAATTCTGATTGAGCGTTTGTTAAAACCCATTAATAGCGTACCCAAGAACGAGCCGGTCAAAAACGAAGGCTTCTTTGCCGCCACCGCTCTTCAAGTCATCGGTGGTGTGTTCCCTGACGGGAATATATTGTCCTCTCAGGAGTCTTGGCCGCAATGTGAGCAATACTTGGCGCATGCGTTGCGAGTTTGTCACTGGGCTGAAAAATGCAACAAAGAAGAAGAATGGGCGTCTGATCTTCTGGAACGAATCTCACAATATCTTACGTTGAGTGGAAGGTACAGTGAATGCCAGCTTGCGAGGACACAACAGCTGCGTTTGAGGAGGAAGGTCCTCGGAAAAAAGCACAGCAAATCAATCGATGCGCTAAATAAACTTGGATGGGCATTTCTTCACCAGCGCCAGCTTACGCAGGCCGAAAAACATGGCAAAAAGGCACTCAGGCTGGCCCAAGAGTCACTGAATGAAGGAGACCGAATTACTCTGTCCTGCAAGCAACTTCTGGTGCACTGCCATCTGGACCAGGGACGCGTCGACGAAGCCGAGAGGTTGGCCATCGAGACATTGGACCAGGCCCAGCGGTTTTTGGATGACAATGACGGCCGAATCATCTTTTGCATGAGAGAATTGGCCGATGTCTACACTAAGCAACGAAATTTTGACAAGAGTGGTGAGCTCCTTTCTCGGGCAATAGAATTGCTTCAAGAGAAGTATGGTGAGATGGATCCTCTCACGCTGCGTGCTCGTTTCGATGTCGCATATCTGCGTTACATGCAAGACCAGTTTGACGAAGCAGCGAAACTTTGGAAAGATCTACTAAAAGTTCAACGAGAAGTAATAGGCGAGATGCATCCAATCACCCTCACCTCGATGTATTGGCTAAGTTTAATATGGAGAATCCAAGACCAGGACCAGGCAGCAGTGAAAGAAATGGGTGAATGCTTGCGGTTACGGCTTAAAGTTTTAGGAAAAGACCATCCTGACACAAAAATTACTGATGAAACTCTGAATATATGGGCGGAAGAAGATCAAGCAAAATCGTGGAGGAGTGAAGGGCGGAATAACGATGCCGTGGAGCTCATGCAGAAATGTTCTCGGTGGTATCATGAAAAGTGGGGACCAGAAGATCCTGGCACCAAGATTGTTGATAAAACTCTCGAGACCTGGGCTCAAAAAGACGCGGGGGAACATTTGGGCAGTCAAGGGCGCGGGGATTTGGCAGAAGAGCAGACCTTGGGCGGGATCTGAAGAGTTTGGGAAGAAGGGTGATTAGGAAAACGTATCTATATAATTCGGTAGACTGTATAAAGAAGAGCCATCAACAACAGCCACATCATCATACGGCTAAGTGTGAGTACTACAAAGCTTTCTTTCATGCCTACCATCTGGTTTAACTCTTACAGACACATTCTCTAGTTACGTGACACATTATAGCTCCTCAGGCATGCAAATTGTATTAGGATGGCGCGCTTGTTCCTACGTTTCAGCCCAGCCGGATATTAAGTTGTCGAGTCTTCATGTAGAAACCTTGCAACGACACCTTGGCCCTGAAGAGAGACAATGCTCGCATGAGCGACGATTGTGACAATGGCCAACTACCACTAGCAGTTGATTGTGAGCCTCTCACTGCTTGGGATCGAAGAAGTGAAGGGACAAACTCTGCGTAGGTACACAAAATAGAGGAGAGTTCATAGTTAGAGACGCCTAGGCATACATGCTGTAGTATTATCGGGGAAGAAAGGGAGAAGAGGAGGAGCCAGCAGTGAGAAGCAGGGCGTCTATATACCCAAATGTATAATGTTCGCCTACTAGTTGTAAAATGATTTGCCATCTGACTGATCTTCCGAGGACGAGGTTACTGGGACCTTAGTTTGCAGTGGGCCTCACATACGATTATAAGAATGAAGACTCCCTGTGATGAATATACTCTAAGTAGGACCTAAGCCAGAGACGAGTGGACGGGCCTGTCTCGACGTGATGCATCGGAATACGTGCCTAATCTCCGTTTGATGTTTATAGCACTCAGAGCTCTAGTCGCTTCTTCGGCGCTTTTGGGCCCAGCTTTCCGCTTGCAGTCCTTGAACGTGCCTGAGCGACAATTCATGGAAGGGATTCCTGACTTTGTGGGCACCATGTATTGCTTTCCCACGCGCGACTGTATGAGCGGGCAGTTTGCAGAGCGGGCGGTCCGGCTCGCCGAATTGCACTACCGTTCAACCCCAACGATTTTCGGCACCAGTTCCGCCCGACAGCGGAATCTAAAGACGCCTCAAGTCAAATCTGCCTCGGCGGACTTCCAGAAGGAGCAAGATGCGTATCAATAGCGCGCCACGAAACCCACGATGCTGCAACTTCACTGGCTGCGATTTTGCGGCTGAGGACCCCTGTCACCCCAAGCTGCATGCCAGTTGAGGCGTCTGTGATAGGTGAAGGAAAAGCACGAGGCTTTCTCGGGTATAATTCTCGTGGGTTGAGCCCCTTGTTGTTTCTTTCAACCTTGGAAGCCATTCTGGGGTCTTGCGACTCCTTCCGCAGGCCTCTGCCGGCGGCTAGCAGGGCAGATGCCAGCCAGAGAGTTCTTAAATAACACGCCAAGGCTAGCGTCTGTAGATGTGCAACTTGTCGTCTCTTGTCACACACAACGGCTCTGGTCTGTGTGAGTTGAAGCGATGGCTTCTCCACAGCCTCAGCAGTTCTCGCCACTGCAGCCAGCGCTAGCTACTATCAATACGGCATCACCGCAACTTGTTGCTCGTAAATCCGTCGCGAGGAAAGCTGTCGGCCAGCCGTCAATAGCGCAAACGTCTTCGCCGCGTCCTGTATCGCTCGCCCTTCGACCAGCTCCCTTGTCTTTCTCGCAGCAGCAGCCTGTGAATACCCCGCCGAACCATGTCCCTCAACAGCATCAACAGCAGCCTCAACTTGAACAACAATATGTCCAACAGCCAGCCCAATACTATCCCCAAGCGCAAGGCCAACATGTACATCAACAACAGCAGCCCCAGCATGTTCACCAGACTCAGCCAGCGGTCCAGCCCGTCTACCAGTATCACCCAAACCCTCCCCATTACCCCCAGCAACAGCAGCCGCAGCAGCATCAACAGTCTCTTCATAATCAACAGCAACAGCCGCAGCCATATCAGCAAGTGTCACCACAGCAGCAGCACCCGGTACAACAACCTGTGCAGCATCCAGGGCAGCACCACCAACAACAACCCTCAGCCTCAACAACTCCAATCGCTCCGAACCAGCCACCTCAGCCAGCGCCTAGCCATCAAGCCCAAGCACCTCCCACCAACCCAAACCCGCAGCCTCAGCAGCCGATAACCGATAACAATAGCATCCATTCATTTACAACAGACCATGGGCGACCAGCCAGCGTCAGCAGCAGCGGCACTGGTATCGCAACGCCTGCTACAACCGTCGCGTCGCCCAGTTCGCTAGCGAGTCCAGGATGGGAGCATGCCGCTGTCCCGCCAGCGACACACCCGACGCCTGCTATTGACATGAGACGAATGTCGACCGGGCTCAACGGCTCGAGCTCCCAAATATGCAACCATTGCCGGAAAGGTGAGCGAAATGAAGTCGGAGCAAGTGTCATGATTGCTAACAGCCAGCAGCGATCCCAGCCAATGTGTCCGTTTACACCTGCCTTGTCTGCAGTACTGCACAAACCACCACGAACTTCTGCGTCTGGTGTTTTACCTCCAATGCTGTTAAAATGTCCCACGGTCACGACAAGTCCTATTACGTGACCGCATCCGATCCGCGAGTCCAGCCCTCAGTCCCAGACGTGATTACACAGATGTGGACCATTCGCAAGAACGTTTCGGGACGGCTTTGGTACACACACAACACTACGGGACTGAAGACGCACATAAAACCGACAGCGGCGGCTCTTTCAGGATACTCGGGGCTACCGGCTGGCTGGGAAGAGCGCAAGACCCCCGATGGCCGGACATTTTACTTCAACCGCAGAATTGGAAGCAGTTCGTGGACGAAGCCCGCTAATTCTCTACCCGATGGATGGAAGGAACTCAGAACCCCAGATCTGGTGCCATTCTACGTCAACGAGAACTTGGGCCTCTCTACTTGGGATCGGCCAGGGCAACAGCCAAAGCACAAGGCAGGGCAGAGCAGCAAAGTCGTCGTCAGGCGTCCTGTGGGACCCGGACAGCCCAACAATGGTCAAAATGCAGCTGATAACATCCTCAACGCCACCATTAGTGCAGCCAGGCTTACGGGACAAGGCGTTGAGATGGCAAGTCGGCAGATGGGCAAGCTCGGCAAAAAGAAGAACTGGAAGAAGATGGGCAGAATGATGAGCCAAGCCAGCCGTTTAACTGGCGGAGACTCTGACAGCGATGGAGGATACAACAACAATAGCGATAACGAAGGGTACAGCTACGACGCCGGTGACTCGGGCGGGTACCAAGATCAAACGCAGCAGGGCCAGTTTCAGCAGACCTTTGACTTTCAACAAGCCGCGTTCTCCGAACAGCAGCAGCTGCCGTTCATGGGTGACAGTGGTCAAGCTCAGCCCGTCTTCCAACAGCCTGTCTTCGAACAGCAACCAGCTTACCAGTATTCCGTGGAACCAGAACAGCCGGTCTTTGAGCAGCAGCAGCAGTACGGTAGTTCGGAGCAGGCCTCATTCACCATAGATGACCCTCAACAAGGCTACGAGCAGCAGCTGCAATACCAGTACAGCCAGGAAGGCCAGCAGCCATATGAACAGCAGCCTGTGCCGGATCAGCAAGTTCCCCAGCAGCCCACAGATTTTGATCCTGTTCTCCAGCCGGGGCAGAACAATGATCTTCCACCACAGGTGTCGCAAGAGCCATACATTCCTTCACAACTAGCTCAGCAACCTCCGGTCGTCAGCCAAGAGCCGGTCTACACTACTCAACAGCCATTTGTCTATGAGCCAGGTTCCATGCCTCAAACTCAAGTCACTGTGACTTACCAAGGTCCGGTATACGCACCCGATACAGTGCCGAGCTTCATACCTCAAAGTCAAAATCAACAACCCGTCACTCCATTTTTCCTGCAGGACAACCAACCTGAGATCATAACGAGTGATGTCCCTTTGGTCGAGGTTCAGAACGGCACTTCGGACAATACGAGCCTGTTTGTCGATAACAGCACCTTCATCATCGAAAATGGGCAGCAGACACCTCAGCAGAACACCGTGTTGAGCGAAACCATTGTCATCAATGACGATGTCCAGAACACAGGCATCCCGGCCAGTCAGACCGATTTCGTGGTCGAGGTCACGATTCAAGATCAGTCCCAGCCTCTCGAGGCACCTGGTCAGCCCGGCTTGGAGGTCATCTCATCCCCAGACCCGTTGGTCATACAGAAACATGATTCCCCGCAAGTGCCGGCTTCAGTTACATCTACTAATTCGGTTCAGCCGCAGAGCGACCCGGACACAGCTGCTCGATGTCTGGCGCTCATATAGGACACATGCCAGGTACGAGGGAGAGGGTTGATTGAGCGAGTATGTTGTTTCTTTGAGTTTCTGAGCGACCATGGAGTTACCGGACGTGCAAATCTCTGGGCAATGTGGCTATGAGGCATGAATCATGATGTTTTAGTAAATGTTTACCCGTATCTTAGATCTGCTCTATTTCAATACATATATAATTGTCTTGAACAAATGACTCCAGCTTTTTACCCATCAACTCTGGCCATTCTACTAAACGTGATGTTCCACTGCTTTCGCGCCACGGAGTTTCCCTCGAACGAGGGTTTGCAGCTCAATCAGCTTGCTGGTGGGCTGGTCTTCCTCCCCGATCCTCGCAGGCTTAGATGTCTGCTGCCACAAGAACCAAGACCCGGCAGTGATGGCGGTCACAGGTATCGCAATGACCCAGTACATCCAGAACTTTTCCGAAACGCTCCATTCTCCGGTATTGTCATCGATCTTGAAGAACGACATGCTAAAGACTGCCGAGATGAAGGTAGCCGGGAGGAAGGTCAAGGTCACAAATGCAATCGTCTTCATTGCCGCGCTGTCTGACTGGGTAGCTTGACCGATTTGAACCGAGACCCTAGAGTCGTACTGCGCGACCGAGTTGAAGGCAAGTTGAATCTCGTTGAGGAGTCGTTCCTTGTTGGACGATGCTCGACATTGAAGGCTCTGGAGTATGTGCTCGTACCAACGCAACCGTTCACGAATGTGTCGCAACCCCGCCACCTTCACCTTGTTATCATTCCCCATTTCAAATTCGAAAGCGATGTGCTGCTGGATGAGGGAGGTGACGGTCTTGACTGATACATCAAGCGTCTCCCAGACGTGTATCGCATGCCTGGCGAGGTCGTGCAAGCGCCGGTAATCAGGGTTGGGTTTGTTGGGGAATTTGAGCCTCTCAACCTTCCGAACTTCTGTCCTGACTGTCCAGACAGCCGTGTCTTGGAGTTTCGCCAGCTCGTCGAGTAGGCGAACGTGAACCCAGAAAGGATCGTGGATGGGGTCTTTGTGCGAGCCATCCAGCAGCGGGCTGGGAAGGGTGTCTCTAAGCTTTGCTTGCTTTCGAGAGTCAAAAAAGAGCAGGATTGTCTGGTTGGAGGACGCAATCCATCGGGTAAACACGTTAAATTTGTGCCAATGGTGATTGCTGATATCAACGTCCAACTGTTTGATGAGGTATCGGGACCACGCATCTGGAGAGTATCAGCGCGTGTCACAAGGCACCAGTGGGCGGAAAACTTGTGCTACTTACTGACTGCCGTGACAGAACCTCGATCATCTCGGAATGTTTCGCTTCCAAAGTAGCCATTTGAGTTTTTACAGTAGTCGGACCACCAAAGCTCAGGCATCTCAAACTCGCTTGTGAAGTATCGCCGACAGGACGAACATTGGCGAACCAAGTCCGCGTTGGCGAAACTGAGAAGCAGTCAACATCACAGTTTGCACAGCTGCAAGACAGAAAGTTGTGTCGCACATTACTATTACATGCGAGTCCCCGCATGGCAAATCCCGCGGTTTTGGAGGGTTTTTGCCGTGGATGTCAGTTGGTTGGATGTTTCCCGGCGCCCAGACGGATTTGCCTAGGATGTTAGCGCTGCTGAAGTTTGCTTGCAACCTAGAAACACATACTCTTGTCCCAGAGCGACACCCGCAGCGTTTCACAGTCTTGGCGTTTTTCCGGCGGCGCTGGCATTCTGGCAACACGCATGAATGCTTGAAAGGTTCAAAATCACCAAAAGTCCGCGTTGCAATTGTTGGATCAGGCTGCGAGCCTGACCCCCCGGTCGGGCTGGACTCTGAGGCGAGGTGCATACGCAGCAGGGCGCTTCGGGTGGTGTGAGAAGAGGCAACGCGTTGAAACACGGCACAGCAGTTGAGTCAGCATGCACAAACAACATGGCGATGCTTGCAGAGCGGAGCTGGGGAGCGTGAATCGGGCGATGAAATGCATACGGATAGAACAAGGGCACAGCATCGGGGAGGACAGACATTCCACCCCGGTCTTCAGAAGCCATGAAAACTCCATGCAAATGACTCCGCCTCCTATGGTTCTCAGAGGTGGACGCTGGAGTGAAGCAAGCTGAATCCCGCGACAAGCTTGATAGGAAATGTAGTCACTAAGCACAAGTCAACCCCCGACAAGCCAAGTCAGTCCCGCCATTTACAACTAGTTCTACAAGTTTTACGCTTGGAATGGCTCTAACAAACAAGCTTAAATAAGCTCCAAGGCGTGCACGTACCTGGTGACGTAAATGAGGGCATTTACACTCCTGACTTGAAAGTCTGAACGTTACGCGAGTGCTTGACGAGAGACCAACGGGATCGAATCATGTGTAGAAACTTGAACGAGATTGTCTATGACGTATGTAGAGGAGCGGGGCATTGTTTGCTTTTATTGTTTGCGTAGCGGACAAGTGAGTGGTGGCATCCTTGACAAAAACTCGCGATTGAACAATCCACAATCAATCCCTCGCACCCGCAAGCCTCTATGAAAGCAGCTGCCTAGCGACAAGTGAATTACATTCTCCTCTATACAAGTACCTCTGCGAGCACCTCTTGTCGCCCTTCTCCTTATATCCTCCGCAGATCGAATTGTTTCGCCATCAACACGAAAAACATATATACATTCCTCCCCTTCTTGGCTCACCGCAGCACCCTCTCCTTCCAAGGAGCAGGTCTTCATCTGTCTTCATATACTATTGGGCATGCTTGTCTGAGCCATCAGACCTTTATCACAACCTGCATCCTCGCCACCGGGAGCGTCTTCGTCCATTGCTTTCCCTTCATATATACTCTGCTGCTGGCTCGCCTTTCTCATGCCTTTCCCACTCACCGGTAGTGGACGCATCCACGCATTCATTGTGATGCAGTGCTCAGAGGGAGCAGTCCCGAGCGTCCTCCAAAATCGCGGACTGTCCTGGACGATTTCCCAGCTACGCCCGCTGAGCGCATTCCCAGTCTGCCGGTATCGTCGCCATGGCTGCAGCAGTTTCTCCCCCTTTCACTCCGCTATCTGGTCATTCCGCCAACGGCACCCTACCCGGGCAAGTTGGGTGTGACAAGATGACTCCCGGCCACGTCCATTACTTATATACTCTGACGACTGCCCTGGGACCCATGCATGGATAGTCTCCCCCTACCTCGGGAATGGCGACAAGCCGATCAACGCGGTGAACAACCCGCAAACGACGTACTTCAAGAATATATAGTGAGTTGGTCCGGGGACGATTATCGCAATCTTTCGGCACTAACAATCCTTTTGGCTCTCTAAGCTTCTTTTGATCTAGGAGCACTGAGAGAAAGCCAACGGTAGCTTGGATTCGCAGCACCATGCATCATCCAGAACTATCTAGATGATATTGGTTAGGACGCTGCCCACGATGTCTCGACAACATTGCCTTTCACGCACCGTGCCGGACCCTAACGGTTGGAGGATGCTGGGCTACCTATAAGCACGCCCGCGGGCGGCGTTGGTCTTGCCTTGGCTCGAACTGCACCCGACTTCCCTTCTCTGAGCATGCGTCGCGAGGTCAATAAGCAGGTTGCGCCCCTCGCCTGTCTCACGACAAGGCCGTCCATATATACGACGTTGTTGCATCAAAGTACATCGATGCTCTCGGTCCTTGACAGACATGCATGTTGGTCACCATCGGAAGGGTTGGTCGCCGAAAACCTACTTTGGCAACGGTACAGCACGACGCAGACTATCTATTTATCCAAGGCAGGCTGCGAAAGGAATTAGCCTCCATGGGTACGCCAGTTGAGATCAGGGAGTCGATTGGATACTGCCTCCGGCGCAGACGTGAAATGGAACGTCGTCTCACGCAGTCACTTGCACAGATCCGGCTACCGCTCGCATTCAGCTACCTTTTTTCCGGTTCAGCCATAGGCTATCCCGACGTACTGGGAAATACACCAAGTGTTCGGTGTCGAAGACGACCCGGAGATGAAGCTCACTACCTTGCGGTCTTGGGAGGCAGCTCGACGAAGGTCCTGAATAGACACCTTCGTGAACCCGTCGAGCTTGAAGACAATGTCGAGTTTACTCCCCCGATTTCATCAAGCAGCAAGGCCATCGATCCTAGGGGCGTTCCAAGACTCAACCGATCGCTGTACGGGGCCCCGATCAGGACGAAGATTAGCTCTGGATGACCTTCTGACCTTCTTGAGCTACCAGGATCTGGGTTCGAGCCTTCTGACGACGAACAATCTGTGGCATCATCCCACTCCGCTCATTCCCATCTGGTTCTCCCTGATCACTCTACCAACCTCAACGGGGATTTTATCGTTGGCCTGCTGGCAGTGAGGGCATCGAAGAGATTGGCATGGAGCAGACACAAGTCAGGCCCCAAGTGCCCCCGAACCAGCCTTGCTGGTGGACACTGTGCTCTGTTCTATTGTCGCGAGAACAGCGAAAGAGCTATAACTTGACGGATATATATTATGTGCTATATTATAACCGACCGCCGAAGTCCTTCGTTACCAACACCGCCCGATCCTGGCGCATACTCATCGGCTCGAGTGATGGTGCTATCAGCCTCTGATCATGGCCCGACTGTCGCCCTGCCGATGGACCTGGGGTATATGTGGACGCGGAATCATCGGGTCCAGAACGACAAGCACAGCTCATGGCTTGGAACGCAATCGAAGACTTGAGAGCACTTGTCCGGATGTCCCTCAACGGATACGACGCGAAAGTGGAAATTGTCAACAATCCGCTCCAGACACCAGCCGCTGGTGGCCGCTGGTCCATACACTGACTCGACACCTTGCCAATCGATGGTATGGTTGCCGCCGCCGCGCGCTGTGGCCTCGGCCTTGATGGTATCAGACTCAACACCATCTCCTTATATTATACAAGGGTGTCACCTACTAGCAGCCTCACAGCTCAACATCTTTCAGCAGTTCGAACACTATATTATCTTATTATATTATTCTTTGAGGCAGGAACCCGAGAGGTCAGCTTTCGAACTTCACACCCGAATGCTTCTCGGGCCACAACTTCCTCGCCTACACTGGCCAGCGAAGCCGTCCAGGCTCCTGTCACTGCTGGCTCCCTTTGCCCGCTGTAGCATCACTATGCTCCTGTTGACGGAAACGCCGGCGTTCAATACCGGGCAAGACCTGGCAGGGCAGCTGATGCTTCGACCTGGGGACGGACCTGTCGTCAAGTTGAACCAATACGAGAAATGGTTCGATCCGCTACTTGGGGAATCGCGACAGCGAAGGGAGTACAGTCAGAAGAATCTTGGCTCTGCTGATGGTACCCATGGCCGTGGCACGGCCAAAGGCCATTCTTGGCCTCAAGGAGATGCAAGAGCACCGTATAGAAGCGGACATACAGCGTGGCTGTATGTCATTGCTGCGGATATCTCGCTACACCGAGGTATGCCAGCGGCTCATCAGGGATTCCGATGATTCGGACCTACCAGGCCTCTTCACAAAGGGGGCTTCTCCGCTGAGAACAACACGGCTGCTGGAGGCGAGCCCACTGCTAGCTGAAGCCCGCAAGCCTTTTTTTTTTTTTTTTCCCTCAAGATGAGGGTGCGGGCCTGACCGCCTGAAGAAAACCATATCCATCTTTGCAGGCGCAAGATGCTCTTTTCGCCGATCAAGAAGAACTCAAGGTTTTTCTTGAATGTCTCTGTTGAGACATTCAAGAGAAACAAGAAGAGGACGAAGAGGAGCGTACCAGCCCCTACCGCTCCTCTCCGAGTTTCATGGTGGTCACCAGCTTTGCGTGCTGTCATTTATGCCACCTCGACTGCCTACCCTCCGGTCCTGGACAAGCCGACCCCGCGTATAATCAACGTCGCCGTGAGAGGCATGATGCGGCTTCTGAGTCTCAATTTTAAGAAACTAGAGACTTCACGTCGCTCTGCAAGCCAAGCCTCGCACCACAACCTGAAGCTTCCGAGACCAACAGAGACTGGACTTTCTTTTCGGATAATCAGGACACCGGAGCATCTACCTAGACTCCCACTCTATCTAGGTTTGCAAATGATAATGAGGGCGAGATGGACGACACCTATTCACCTGAACAAGACCTTCAACGCAACGATGCCAACGGGCACTGAAATAACGACACTGAAGCAGAGACTAGCAATGCCTTGAACGATTCTGAGGTTGGGTGCTAGGTTATATACTATATGAAACGGAGGTGCCAAAGAGGCCTTTGTCTACACTTCGAAATGGCTCAAGAAGTTTCCAAACACCAGCAACAAGGAGATTTTTTTCGCCATCAAACGTGGCAGCCATCGCCACCCAACCGGCGGATTTCGACATGGCGAATGAAACGCAAAGGTAAACATTGCATCAGAATTTGTCTCGGAGGCCACCAAGCGCTTCCCAAAGGCGGGACGAGTTGAAGGAACACTGCTGCGGGAGTCGCCAATTGACAAGGACTAATCTGACCTCAAACACGTACCGAAAGCCTTAGGATACGGAATCATAAAATAATCATAAAATATTACAATAATTTCCCATAGATAACGATTGGCCTTGGGATGAAGATCACACTGGCATTCAGTTCACTCCTTGGATACACACGCCGTTCCGCCTCGTGAGACTTTTCCCTGTTAATGCGTAAAGGAGTATGAGAGTTCCATAAAGGTTTACGGTTGCGTGCTCTTCTAGATACATGATGGCCCAGATGAAGTACATGCCATGTCCTGATCCCCAATTCCCATCCCCTTGGTGTGAAGTTGGCACAACCTTGGGCGCAGCCAGTCCCGTGTTGGATTGAGCATCCTCTCCTCCGTGCACATCAGTTCCGATCCAGTCCGAGGCCCTGTAGAAAATGGCAGACGAGTTTAATGAGGCCCAGGAGAAACCTAGACATCAAGTGCTGTGCTCGCAAGGCACCTGGCCCATTAGGCCCTGGACCGTCGTCCACGCTTCCTTGATGATCACGTCCCGCTCGCCCTCATTCTCCGGCTTCTTAATTTCGTAGAGTATGCAGAATGATTTGATGAACTGGCAATAGAAGCCCTCGGGAACGATCACATCGCCGAGAGCACCGTTACGGACGCCTTTGGCCAGATCGAGAAAAACCGCGCCGTCGAACGTCCAAAGGTCTGGCCAGAGGTTGGAATTGGGGCACCACACTGCCTGTTTCAATTCCGCTGTTAGCCTCGAGATGGAATCCAGCATGCCGCGTGATGGTTAACGTACCTTGAAGTCGCGACAAGTGTCGGTGGCATCCTCGAGGCCAAATTCATCTCGGCCCTCGAGGAGGACCTTGAGCTTCTTGCACAACTCTTCCTTGGTAGGCGCTGTAGGAGAGCTCTTTTTGATGTCTTTCTTGGGTTGAATCTTTTCGCCTCCTTGATCCGTCGGCAAATTCGGGGCGTCGCTCATCGTCGTAGATGTCATCAACAGGGGAGGTGTAAGTGAAGTACAGGATGCCAAAGCGATCTGTGCGGTGTGATGGCTCGTAGGCCGTAACAAGCGAGAGATGGACACTTGGTCTGTCAAGATATGTGCTCTGGGTGATGAAAAGAAGCGCGATAAGTGTCGAGGGAAAAGGTTATCTCAATTCGCTGGCGACCAAGGCCAAAGTACTCTCCCGTGCTGTTGACAGCATCTTGCCAGAAGGCGGGAAGATCGGCTTAGCAAAGCAGCCAAGATCGACGGCCATCTCTGAGATCTCAGCCAAGAAGCGGTGCAACAAGTCATGCAGTAGGTTACCGTCAATTTGATGTCAGTCCCGTCAGGATGTGAGACGTGGCGGTCAAGTTGACACATACAACGAGAAAGCTAAGCGGGTATGCGCTCTTGATGTGTCCCATATCAGAGAAAGCGGGAATTAGCATCACCGTGCATGCAGAAATGATCCCAGCCCATGATACGACTGCAACGTTAAGTGGTTGACGTGAAAAGTAGAGCGGAAAGATACATTTGGTCTATACTTGTACAGGCAGCTGCTGTAAGCTGCAAACAACAAACGTGTAAACACAGCTTCACCATACTCTCTACTGCTTTACTTTATCCCTGTCCACCAACTCTCCTTTCTTCCAACACCTCAACCTTCCTTCTGTCCAAACTCCTCACCATACCTGAATCAGCGACCTTTTCCACCATGCCGTCTCGCAAGAAGTCCAAGCGATCCAAGAGATCCAAGGAAAAGAGTTCTGAAGAGGCGGCAGGGACCAACACGGCTTCCCAGGATAAAACCAGTAAGCTCTTCGACGCTTTTGAATGGACAAAGGTCATCGAGAAGGAGTTACACGAAAAGTTGGAGGCTTTGCGCATCCTGCGATACGACCTGTTGACGGTGCTAGCAGTGAGTCCTTTCTGAAAGCGTTGCAGTCTTGTACCACTAACGACAAGTCTTCTTTGGCATAAGCAAGTAACCAAAACTGGTGGCTTGGATATGGAAGATAAGCGTCTTGCTTTAATTTACGACAGAATTAAGTCATTCAAGAAGGAGGTGAGAAGTGGCATCAACACGGGGAAGCACTAGCATGCCAGCATCCGGGAACTTGGGCACTGTCGTCTTTCGAGGGCTTTTTAGCAAGTTTAAGGATCATTTGACCTTGGGAGAAGTGTTTCTATTTGGAGTTGGCGCGGGAAAGGCAAGATAGGAAGACAGTGTCAATCCAACACAGAATCTCTAGTGGTGCTACGATCGCACGCCCGTCTCAACAGTCGAAGGATGTTCTTGTGCTTGTAGAGGTAATTTGTATCCAAGTACCCGGGAGACATTGAAGGGAAAATCTTTCATCCTAGACTACCCAGTCGATAGCAATCATGCCCGGCTCGTCATACTAAACTTCACGTGTGGTATCCCTACATGTATACTCTCCTTAGGCCAATGAGGTAGCCCCAAAGTTGAATGCCTGATATTAGAGGGGATACGACGGGAAGATGCATATTAAAGTATTCCCTGTAGCAAGTGTCGATCAAAAGGGGGAAGGCTGACCCCCGTTTTGCTTCACTTCCTTCATCCTACTTCCACACTTTCATTCTACCTCTCTGATATCTCAAGCCCATACTCAAGGATAGTTCATCACCATGTCAACTCCCGAGAAGCCGAATCCTCTCAAGGATCTCATCGACCAGATCATTCCCACCGGATCCCCTGTACGCACCAATCCAGGGCCTATTATGGCGGGTGAGGGGAAAGTTGAGATGCTCGCGGCCTACACGAAGTGGCCCCAAGACTCTAGCTACGAGCTTCAGGCCATTTCCAGAGGAAACTGATGGGGTCGGACAATTGTTGTAAAGAGAACTACCCGCGGTCAATGAATATTCCTATCTTGTTGTTGAACTTCCACGCATGTTGCGGCTTCTTCCGTGAATACATATGCCCTTTCAAGGTCTCGATTTACCCAAAAGAAACTCGTTGGTAGAAACTCCGTACAGGGTGAGAGAACTACCTCCGAGTTCTTTCTTATATTCTAGGGCAAGAAGGGATATTAGCCTATGTGCAGTTTATTTGGGCTTATACGTCCACCGCCGGCTGTGCGAATAAGCACGTGACTTTATTCGCACAGCCAGCTGTGCGCGTATGAGTCGCCCTCCTCCTCCCACAAGACTGCCCTGTCGCTTATCCTCCTCTTGCTGGCATGATTGTGAGAAGGGCTGTTCCATCGACGTCAATCCTAATATTCTAGTAGGAGCTCTGGCGTCCTTCCCGTGAGTGAATACCTTCCAACCTGATCCATATTAGTCTGACTTACCGACTTCCAGGCGTCTCGGCGACTCCCTTCTCTACCATCTGGCAGCACAACATGTCACAGCCTTTTCAGTTTCGCTGGACAGATCAAGGCCACTATGAGACAGCCGAGAATACTTTTGATGCCACAAACTGGGATGCTCTGCTGGACATCACGAGAAAGTTGAGCGGAGATGCCACGTGTGTCTTCGACGGCAATTTCCACGCTGGCGGGCGTCACGTCATTCGGCGCATCACGGTCCCAAGCAAAAAATGCAGATGGATTGCACGGATACCAATCATATCGAATACAGAGTCAAGTAGTAGTTGGTGGCCAACAGAACGACAGTTCACGATGAACAGCGAGATTGCAACCATGAAATACCTCGCTGCCGCCACCGAGATCCCGGTACCCGAGGTTTTTGGGTACAATACTTGCTTAGATGAAAACCCCGTCCGTCTCCCTTACATACTGATGAGCTGTATCGAGGGAAACATGTTGTTTGATCTGGGTGGTTCGGAAATGCTCGACCCAGAGCAAAGCGAGAAGATCAACCAGTCAATAGTGTCTATCCAGGTTTGTTGGGCAAATCTTTCCATACCGACTGCTCTAACAGTGTCAGTTCCAACTGTTGAATGCACCTGTGAAGCAGATTGGCTGCCTGACCTTGGATTCGAGTGGCGACGTTGACATCGGCCATCTCCCCGCTGTCTTCGGCTTTCAAGGACCATTTAGCCAGCCAGCAGATTACTTCTCTGCGTGGGTTCGCCAAAACCCATACTTCAAGAACCTTGGACACCTAAAAGATCACAATCTGAGGCATGCGACAGAGTCTTTTCCCGGACGACTTGGATCGGTTATCCCCAAACTCAATGGCAATGGAGTCCTTGGCAGGTACCCCATTATTCACCCCGACTTTGGCATGCACAATATCCTATTGAACGACGATTTTGAGGTGGTTGGGGTAATCGATTGGGAACACGCCCATTCTGTCCCAATTGGTGTCTTCGCGGCGCGTACAAACATGTTTACACGGCTGGATACCATCAAAGCAACACTAAACTGGGACGATGAAGGAGCGCGGTACGTGGCTGACATTGAAGCAAAGAATCCGGAGCTAGAAAACAAGCTGTCCACGGCATTGGCAAGCCCCTTGGCCATTTTGGGGTTGTGTATGCAATTGTACGAAGAAGGAAGAGCGATACCCTTCGATAGAGTCATGGATAGAATCGAAACGGAGCTCGAACGACGGGCTATTTACTGCCTATTGACCTGCCCTTGCACATGACGAATTGAACGTCGCCCCATCTAGCCGGGGGCTAACCACGACTACTATCAAGCTACGTGTAAAAAATGATCAGTTGCTGTTACAATCGGCAAGGGGATGCTTGTCTGTACTTGTCTTTACTGTCTAACATGCCCACATGCCGGCCACGCATCTCCCCACGTTTCTGCCTTCCGGTAATGCAACCGCAGTGGAATTCCATCCAATTATGTTTATCCCGCTTGCTCGCTCTCTACATATAGGTGATGCCATCATGGTCGCATAGTTACCGGCGATTCCAGGCTATGAAGGGGACACCCGCACCCAGAAGTTGCTCCAGGCAAAATCTCCTTGTCGACAAGGGTGCCGTTTTGGGCATTGATGGCAGGTAAGAAAGCCCGGTCTGGACGTGGACTTGACCCCTGTCGGCGTGAAGAAAGAGATCATCACTTGGCGTCCCCCAGTCTTGTCATCCAACACCCGTCCAGGCCCTAAAGCCAAGTCGGTAAGTGCGACAGTTCATTCCATACATTCTATCAGAGCTCCAGCGCCCTGTCGCCTCCGGTGTGCTAAGTTCACTTCTAAACAATACGGATCAGTCACCCTGGAATCGGGTGATTAACCATCCCGGGTCAGGGCAAATCGCGAAATAGTAATATCAGGTCTGGCTAAATGTGTCTATGTTGCGTATCCTATGAATTTAGACGCTGAACTTCTAATTTACGTCCTCACTAACAACTATATTATGTCAATGTATGCATCAGCTTCTCCCGATGGCATCCTCCAACGATGTGAACTGTCGGGGGAGTTCAAGACAACAACAGCCCACGTACTTGATCAACATGGAATATAGACATCAATTCAAGGTGAATGTGCCGCTAAATTGAACTTGAATCCGAGCCAGTGGTTGGGAAGATCTCTTGCTGTAGCATATTGAACGCGACGGTAGGGATAAGGATTTTGAAGAGCGCCAGAATGACATTCGACCTCTCGAAGATCAGGTTAGGTGGGAAAAGACAAGAAGCATTGAAATCTAGCATGACTAACAAAACAAGACTGAGAAAAGGTGACAGTGACTCACGACTGGGACACCTTTAGTCAAGAAGGATACCTCTCCCTGCCTCTTGTTCACCTACTGCTCCATACACAACCGCGGCTTTGGGCGCCTTCTTTTGCCCTCGACTTTTCCCTACTTCCCTTCCCATCACGCCCGAGGCCTTCCCCACGCTGTACCTCCTTTCACAGTTAGTCATATCATGGATCTAGCAATTAGCCCGACGCTATTTGCTTATCGCACAGGCAAGTATTGTCGCCAGCAAAAGCTGGTCATTCGGGTCCAAAGGGTGCAGTCTCCCATGAACGACAAGATCGCCCAGACCATTCTGGTTGCAAAGGGCGGTACTCACGTTGGGCCTCCATGGACCAACCAGGAACTTGCCATAGGTTCTGCCCCCATGTATGAACACCTGCTTACTTCTCAGCCCCCAGGCAGACGCTGACCAGGTATCTCAGGGACTCACTGGTCGTGGTCGTTGGAGAACTCCTTCCGAAGAGCTACCAGGACGATCTAGAAGATTTTCCGACCCTGGGCAGCGCCGTGTTCGACGCATCCAAGCACCCTACCATCGGCCCGACAGATGGGACATTCATCGTTGTCAGGCCCGTCAACATAGACCAGTCCGCCTTGTTCTTACTCCACGACAGGGAGAACGGGCTTTGCTCTACGGCGCCGCTTCCGGTAGCTTGCAAGGACTACATCGTATACTATCACGAGTGGACTACCGGAGTCTCTCATCCCTGCAAGTGGAGGCGCACCAATGGTTTTCTGAGCAACCTGAGCGTATTTTGCCGACACTTTCTGGAACAACGCGTTGCTGATCCAGTGGATACGAAGTCCGCCTCTCCTGTGCTGAAGGACCAGAGTGTGAGCCCTTCGGAGGATGACAGCGACCCTTCCGGATCCCTCAATCTCGAGGTTTCGCGATGCCTCGCAATGTACGACGCGAGTGGAGATAAGTCATGGCTGAAGCTGGCGATTAGCCGGCTGGATGACATGTGCGACAATGAATACTTCAACGCCATGAGCCCAGAAGGCCAGTTGCACATGACCATGATAGCCATGTTCTACAGCCCTGAGGAGTTCAGCATGGAGGACGCCGAAGATCTCGTTCGTCTTGCCAAGGTGAGATCATGGGTACCCATCCACAGCCAGAGCCCAGACTGACCCCTACATACAGCAAGAATGGTCCAAGAGCTCGCCCGTTACCCCATCACTCAAGCCCACAGTTGTCTACAAGCTAGTCGAAGGGCTTCGACATGGTGCACTTTGCGACGTCGCTATCCCTTCCATGGCCTGGCGCACTCTGATCACCTTCTTCTGCAACCAGTGGGAGGCATTCCCAAGCGAGGACGCAGATTCACTCAAGAACATGATCGAGACCATACACACTTCGATGGCCCAACTTGGCTACTTCATTTCTCATGCACAAGGATGAGGGTGTCGATCTGACAAGTACCCGGGCGGCTATTAACAGACGCGTATTTAATGGCTGGGAGCTGCGTTGTGTACTATGGACATCGGGCGATAAACGGATTGGCAGAAGGTCACACATGTATTTATATCGAATTCAACCATCACGAGATTTTTAGATGGAGGCTAGGCCTGTCTGCCAAAGTCGGTAGGGAACAATTGAGAGGAAATCTCAACTTTCGATCCTCGAATTGACGCTATTCACCTAAATAGTGTTACGCTCTACAAGTGGCCTGTACCCCTTCTCCGACACGCCATACAACTTGTCCACCGCCGGCTTCAGCCTCTCATCCCGACGCTCCAGATGATCCTTGAACCTCATTTGAAGCTCCCCTCCCGGAATCGACTTGTCATCTACCCCAGTCGCCATAGCATTCTCCGTCGCCTCTATCCATGCGACCAACTTGACCGTCTTAAAAGAGCGAACACCTGCGGAAGTATTGGCGAGGAGGGACTCTGGCGGCGGAGCGGACCTCTGTGAGAGAGCAAGGAGTTCCAAGAATGAGTCCCAAGCACCCCCCGTCTTTTTTTTTACGACAACCAGTAACGTGTGGAATATCGCAATGGCCGCGTGAAGAAGCAGACCGATCATGGAGAGATAGTCAAACCACCCTTGCACAGTCATGACATAGCCATTATAGGTAGCCTTCATCACCTGCCGAGTCGTATTCCAACCTTTGAGAATCTTTGGCTCAGGAAAGCTCTCGACCGGAGGGCCCTTATGAAGCAACTTCCTGGCTAGCTTCTCGTTATCGACACCCCAGTTTCCATACTGCCATGCCCCGAGGAAGTAGCTTCCACGCCCTGGCCCGATGTTGGGTATGAGGCCACAGCGCGACAAGCCATCCACAAACGTGGTGGCTATAAGATTCTCAAAGTCCGCCTGGCGGTTGAGATCCGGGAACCATCTTACACTAAACAAGGACTCGAGAGTGGTCCGCTTCGATCCTGAAATCGGCAGCCAGGAGAGAGATTCGGGTGCTTTGTCGGGCAGGGTCGGCGCCAGCACATCGTACCAGTCCGGCGTCAATCTGATGACCTCAAGGGTCCCATTGTCCGGAGGCCTGACGCGCACATACCCTAGGTCGCCCTGAAGCTCTAGCTCTGTCTCGACGAGGTTGAGTACTTTGCCCGTGGTATACTCGTGGTCGATCTTGGTGTTCATGGTCATGTGCATGACCGTGCTGCCTTTAGCCCAGCGGGCATCGATGGAGCACGCCACGACGTTTGAAGCGGGTGATATGGTGCTGTCGGTGCGATTCCATGGTTGTCCGAACAGTAGAACCAGGCCCAGCGAGCTCTTGGTGGCATCCCAAATGTCCGAAGGGACAACAATTATCGTTCGCGACTCGTTGAAGATGGAGCTGTCAAGACGCGACTTGCTGTCCTTCAAGATTCCTCTGGCAGCCAGATGTCGTTGTACATCTTGCAGCACGTCGATCTTGTCTGTCACTGGTGAACCATGAGGCTCCCTTTCTGCACCCCCCGGTGCGGGCTTTCCCTCCCAGTATTCATCAAAACCTGCCAGATTAGGGAACTCCACGGTCAAGCTGTCGCCCTCAATATCCATCATGCCTTGGGGTTGGCACATGACCCTCGCCGCCGGCACCTTTGTCTCGACTTCGTACCGCATCGGGTCCGCCCACGCCAGATGAGCCGGAAACGGGGCCGTGTCTGGATGAGTGGCCAGCAGGTAGTAGAGCGAAGAGTGATGGTAGCCTCGCATGGCGTCCTGGAAAGAAGCGGTCGCCGCATACGCAGAGTACGCCCAGGTGTTGGCATCGGCTAGCAGGGCAGGTCTTGCGTACATGGTCTTGCGCACGAACCCATCACGCAGCTCGTAGGAGTAGCCTATGCCGAAATTGTTCCACCAAGACCTAAAGTGTTGATAGAGGGCCAGATAGCCTTGCGATGGGCATGCGCTGTTGTCGAAAGCCCCATTTTCGAGTGTGCAGCTAATCTCGGAGTAGAAGTCGGCGTTGAGTGTTGTAGGCCACAACTGTTCGTCACTGCCTAGGTCATCGAGTTAGCCCAGAACAGGTCAGACATGGCGCTGATCACAGTTACCATTGAGCCAGTATGTCCCGCCCCCGACAGGCCATTCCAGCTCTCGGGGTATCATGAGCAGTGCAGTCGCGGGACCAGCCAAGAGCGCTAGGGCACCAGCAAACAGAATAAGAAGAATAAAGACACGTCGCCTCCACCGTTGTCTTCTGGACATGATTTCGCTACAGCTCAAGCCTCCCAGAAACTCGGGCGACCAGAAGTAGCTACAGCAGTAACACGTCGGTCAGCAATGCCCTGCCTGTACCAAAGATTGACACCTACCTGATGGAGGCAAACGACCAACCAGAAACCAGTAGGCCAAGCGGGACACCATCTCCAAAGACGAGGTCTGTCCGGAGCATGTGGAAAATCACCGATGTGGTACTCGACACGATCAGGAGCTCCTGCACCTTTGCCGCAATCTGAAGCAAGCCCATCTTGAGGTTATCCTGGCCCCCAACACCTTGTAGTTCACTCCCGATGAAGTAGCCGACCAAGTTGACCGTGACCAAGCCGATAGTTAGAAACGCAGGTACGATGTGAACCGCACAACGAGCCAGAGCAAGCCGCCAAGAGGAGTCGATGACAGTCTTGAGCGGCTCATCCTCGTCTCCTTTGAGAAAGGTAACAATGCTCAGTCCAAGGGTCCGAAGTAGGGTCCTAAAGTATTCGACAATCCAGGACTTTGCAATACTAAACCAGAGGCGTGAAAAGGCACTCGAATGCTGGGGCTCGGGGGTAACCTCCACAGTCCCGTTCTCGACAGAATCTTTGCGGGGAGTGTTCGACATGACGGGAAATCATGGAGACAGAAAAGAGGCGGAGGGGTCAGCAATGGAGCATGCCTTAAGAACCGCCAGCCTCGCAGTGGAAACCACGCATCTTGTGACCTTTATATAACCGGGCGGCACCTCAGCCTTAAGCCAGCGAAACTGCGGCAAACGACCAGGGTCCCGACACCGACCGGTAAGGCTGTGGCGTTTGGAAACTCTTACTGCAGCGTGAGGCGCTAAGCAAAGTCAAAGAATGGTGGTTATTCCTGGCGCTTGATGGGATAGCAATAGGTCTGGGCTCCTTGCGCGACATATTACAGGCCCTCTTCTTTGCGGCTGACAATTCTCCTACACTTAAACAGTAGTTTCATCACGCGCCTAGCCTTCTGAATTCGATAGGATATGATATGAAATACGAGCTGCGCCCAGGCGTTGGGCTGAAACTCGTGTTCTTGCCAATGGGTCCTGATTTGTTGGACATCAGCACTTTTGACAACCCTCCCGCAAATGGCCCCCAACTCCAGACACACATCACAAGTCCCTTAAGTACTTGAGTGCTATTCTGTTCTATTAATAAGTCTATTATTATCAAGCTGCATAGCATCGCCTCGTTAGAAGGCTATTACTCCATCGGTGATTATCTCTGAAATCAAAGCTAGTACGCGTACATGATGATACATCTTGGGGAAAGGCAACACGCTCAGCCTTGTTGAAACTCTCACGCATATGGTACAGTGTCTTCCGCAGTTCTAATAGGAATATTGCCATCGATCCCAGGTAGGAAAGCCCGGTACGACGCCGCAAGTGACCAGTTGTGCAGGTCTCGAACGATCACCTCAACATCTTGTCAGAAGCAGCAAACAGACAGGCACTCAGGGTAACATACCTCAGCTTCTTGTGTCAATCTCTTTCGACCAGTAATTCCATCAACACATAAGGCATCTTCAATCGTTCCGTGCCAAGACACCCTGACACCTGACGTACACGCCGCGAGCCACTGCAGATCGCCACGTTGCATTTCTGGATGCTGGATGTAGTAATCTCGAAAGAAGGGCCATGAGATGCAATCGAGCATGTCAATGTGTGGGACAAAGACCTGTAGCTCTGTCGGTCGAAGCCATTCAGGCAAATCCTGTACCAGAAGTTAGAAAGTTTCTCAAGCAATGGGCCAACGCAGAAATGATATCCGTCATGCAGTGAGCCCAGGCATGGACATTTCATAGAAGAGGCACTCACAGCGTAGGTCTGGGGAGTTGGGTTGATCATCCATCTCATGGTCATCCAAACAACCCATACGGCGGCCATCGAAGTAAACGAATAGTCCCTTCGTCGAGCGCTGTAAATGAATTGAACCGCCCATTTGCTAATCATGGACGCCGCTTCGTACTCGTCCCTGTCAAACAGAGCTGCTGCAGACGGAAAGGGACCCGTGAGCTCTTCAGCAGATTTTCCAGCAGCAATCAATTGTCGGGCCTTCTGCAATGTGTCTGCCCAGGCTTTTGTGACTGATGCAGCGCCATGGCCGTCGTTCGCCGTCATCATACTCCAGTTATGCCCTGCAAAGTAATTTGAAAGCTGTCCCCGTTGCGCAACAGAGGAATAATGGTTTGCTTTGATACTACTCGAGAAGGGTAGGTTCCCAAAGGTCGTAGAGCAATAAGACCGGGTACGTGTTCCAAGGTCAGGGAGCACAGGCTCGAATGAAATACCTCCGCCTTCAACCCATTCAGTCCTGTCGAATAGTGTCTCGATGAACTTGCTTTGTGCCTCTCGATTCGAACTGAGCAACCTGATACGGTCAGTGAGTTTCAGGTTAGTTCACCGACACAACTAGTACTTGAGAACTCAAATCGTATAGTAACGACGAGGACAGAGCTGTCAACGCAGAAATGGGGTCCAGCCTCCAGAATAGAAACCTCGACACTTGCGAAAATAGAGCAGAATTGTCTTATTTGAACCAATGTATTTTTCCATTTGTACTAAGACGCGTACTATAGGGGCATTCACGGGGGCCAATGTACTGACCTCTGGGGAATGACGACGGCCTTGGACCTTGAGTCCAGGTAGGAAACAATCGACTCAACAGACTCGCCTATCCTGATCCAAGACATGACTTCGGCCGCTTCCGAGTCAGTACCAGTTCGCATAGCCGCTAGAATGGTCTCTAGTTTCTGAAGCCTATCCTTCTGCTGGTTGAATGCATGGGTGAGCCGGTTCAGCCTCTCGCCAGACAGGACTTTCGTGTCATAGATGCAAGATGAGCCGTTGAGCTCGCAGCGCCCACAGGGATGCTTGCCATCACACTTGGTCTTTGTCTTTCGGCATTGGAGACAGGCGTGGTTGGTCGAGGACTTGCGGACAGGGGGACGTGAAGCTCGACGCGCCTTGGTGGAGGATGCTGCTGCCGACTCGGGACCGGGGGTGCCTGGTTTCGGGGCGAGGCTGGGCAGCCTGCTGCTCATCATGACTTGAGCTAGCCCCCTGGCATTTATGACGTTCTCGACTGTCCCGATTTGCGTATATCAGGTCTCACACGCGTTGGGTTTGACGCTGGTGATTTCGCCTCGACGGCTTACGTTACCGCTGCGGGGCTCGTCAGGTGACCGCAGATCTACATTCTGGGTTAGTTTCTTCACCCTGGCCTTCCATGGGATGAAGATTGCGAGGTAAAAACATGGCTGGAGAGCCTGTATAGCTTTAGAACCTGGTGGTTTTATACAGCTAAGAAACAGCCTAATCAGTTGCCATCTAATTGTTTATTGACCCCACTTGCGGCAGGACCCCTGCAAAGTGACCAAGTGGTAAGGTAGTGCACGCAGAGTTGACACAAGCATTAGGTCATTACGGTATGAGGGTAGGGCTTACCGTCAGCTTTACCTTTGCCGACTATTCATCTCCACGCATTCCTTTCACCAACATATGTTTGTGGCAGCCCTAATACTAACTTACACTTCTTTCTTCCAATGACTAGCTCCCTCCCGAAGTGTCGCAAGGAAGGTGTCAACGTGGACTCCTCCCACCCTATAGCTAGAACCAGACCTGACTTACATCGTGTCAGCTTTCCCAGGCCAGAAGATTGCTGAGAATGAGAGCAGACGGTAGAACTTGGCAGTCTTCTGGCCAAGTTGCAACAAGAGCCGAGATCATGAGGTACCACCGTAGGATCCGCCATCAGTCTCGCAGGACACCCACAGATTATTGAGCTACCAGTAACATCGACCACGATTTGCCGTCGCGTCGATACTGGATTGTTTAGGCCCTCCCTTGAATTTATGTACTGCGATTATCCTGACAAAAACTTCATTGGACACGGAGTGCGATGCGAATGCGACACACGAGAGCGCCGACTGGGAGCTTCGGATGCTAATGATACTGAGCTCTGACGGCTTCAAGACTCCTGTAAGCAATCTGCATCACAATAACCCAGTAGATATGCCATGAGGATACGAATAACGCTCAAAGACCGCTCGCGACGTGACCTGTTGTTGAAAGGGATTGACAGTCACCGAATCCGGGCATCAACCAACCGCGACTCAGAGGGAAACCATAGCCACTCTTTCAGGACCTATTGCTCCGGTAACCAGCGATGATGAAAACGACAGCGCCAGACTCAGAGGAGTCAATGTTGACCTCATGGCTAGTCTCAACCGGCAGAAGTTGGGCTCCTCGTGGCCGCCGTGCCGTTGGGTATCTGCATCGTGACATGAAGAGCACAGATTACAGAAGCAACAAACAGCCGGGCAGATTCAAAAGAACAAACATGAATCCTTACCTAGGTAGACCTATGATATCGGTCACACGGACATGCCTAGCCTGAGAGACGGAGAAGGAGTCAGAGACTCACGATGCCGGTTACCGTAACCAGCAAGACTCCCGCTGTGATGGGAGTGGGGGTCAATGAGATCTCTTAAGATCTCTGATCCGATGCAAGCTGACACCAATGTTAAGTGACGAGCATATTTGTAGCCCAAGCGTATGCTCGGGAATGGAAGAGAGTCAAGAGAGCGCAGAGCAGTACGAGACAGTGAGAGGTCAATAAAGAACAGTCTCATATGAATGCCCAGATGATAATCACTTGGACCCTTACAGAAGGGGGAGTAGAGATAAGCTATTCCAACAGATAGGCAGTCCGTCTCGATCTAGTTCTCGTTGGCGCCCACAAGGCGAAGCACAAGCGCCAAAACTAACGTCCACGTGCTCGACCTGTTCGTCTTATCGGCAAAGATTACCGGTATTTTGACTGGTGTTGAGTAGTTATCTAGCTTGTGACAATCGTCCGGTCTCGGAACTGCTTCAACGACATGTGTTGGTAGCAACAAAGATCTTGAACAAGACATGTAAAAGCTACATATTTTCCGCCCTTGGAAAGTCGAGCATCATGTTAGAAAGCTCATGTCAGCCCCTTAATGATTCTTAAACCACGTGCATCTCCCCGACCAGGCGCAACAGTTGTCCACTTACACGACCAGAAGCCCTCACGCCTCGTCACAGCACGTAAACAAACCCGCCACATCCATGGCATTGTCACACCGACAAGTTTTCTAGACTTTTCCTTCCATCTCCTATTCCCATGTGCCATTGAGACACAGACTACGACTTTTGAAACAAAGAATTACGACCATCATAGACAAGCGCAGCCCAAAAATGGCGTCAACATCAAGCCCCAAAAACCACTCCGCCTTGGCTCATACTGTAAGGTCATGGGATCTTACTTCTTACAGCAGGGAAAACCGATGAAAAGCACACACCCCCCTTTTTTGGTCACATCCCTCAAAAATCATTGACCGCCTTACACAAATTTCGCCCCCCTCCTTTCCCAGGATCTCGGAAACGGTCAGAGATTTCGATGCGGGAGAGAGATGAACAGGGCTTTGTTGTTGGACAAGTGGTGACATCATCGCCACAGGGGGTTCCGAACTCCGGCCGCCAAGGGGGAAAACCGGTATTTTTTCTTATCAGCACTCAATCACATATCTTTTTTTTTTCCTTCCTTACTGACGATCTTGTTTCCCCCCGCTACGACAGGAGCATTTCCTTGACAAGACGGATAGAAGTGGATCTCGGTCTACTCGGGAAGGATTTCAGTGATGCTGGGTAGATGTCGAAGTGACGTCGTCAGAGGCAAAAAAAAGGCTTTGCCCTGAATCCAAGTTTTTTCAGCCCTGCGGAACACGCAAAGAAACAAGGCGCAGGAGGCATTGTTGACGCCTCCAGCTCGCTCTCGGGTTCTTAATCGCTTTTTTTTTCTTCCAAACCTTGTCAGATCAGCAATGAAAATTGTCCGAAAGATCAAACTGCACGCCATCACTCAAAATCCCGGTAGTTAGTTAGTTCTTTAGCGAGGAGAAACGAAAGGCGGCGGCTCGGCTAACGTTGCTGCATCACGGGGTCGAAGGGATCTCCCGGGGGATGTGTATGTATATGCAATGTACTGTGCGGACCTAAAATGATGATGCCGAGAGTCGCCCGGGCGGGACGCCGGATACGGAAGCCCATCTGGCCGGGCCGAGGCCGGAGCGGGGGATCAACGGCGCTGGCACCGCGGGGTCAATCAAAATGTTTTGGAGTCATTGCGACAAGAGTAGAAAAAAAAAGAAGAATGCCACGAATAAGTGAGTCAAGACATTTCCCAGCCGGAGAAGTCGGTGAGAGTCAGGCACGCTACCCGCCATCAAGACATGGCGGTGTCAAGTTTTGGATTCTAGTCAGCCATCTTTTTGACGTTTTCTTCTCCGTGGCTGACGAGAGAAGTCCGAAGGGGGTGAGGACATGTAGAGTACACACACTGTACGAT
>JABFFE010000863.1:0-20632 GCA_013623625.1 Fusarium setosum | reverse complement strand
CTTATAATAGTAATAAGTATCTTTAAAGATATAGGTATATTAATATAAAGTAGCCTTGACTATAAGTTTAGACGATAAAGGTAGCAGTGTCAGGCTTTTCTATAGGATTTTAATAGATAAGGTAAGGACTTATATTACATCTTTAACTAGTCACTTTTACACATTTGCTAATAACTTAACAGGAGAATCAGGGCAAATCAATAGAGGTATCCGCAAAAGAAGTTTTTAAAGATTACGACATCGATCAAGCCCCGGAAGATCTGGTCATTCGTGTTCTAGCATAGAGGACCATCTTGGTGGCCGTGCTGTACTTCACAGCGATTGATACAACGCCGATGTTGTCCTGTGGGATTTAGAGGCAAGTTATCCCGATGCTGTGGGCCCTGTGCTCCGAATTTCACCTGGAGGTTATCTACCGTCTTTGGGTTCTACTAAAGGATATAGAATGGAGGGGTTCCGCGTTTTCAGTTAGGCAAATTAGATTGTTATAGTTATGCCTCAAGTAGTAGTTTCTTTACAATACAATATTATACTTTAATAGTAAAATCTTACCTAACCTTACCTTCCTTGTATATTTATTTTCTCTACTCCTATGTTTAAAAACCTAACGGCGAGTAGTGTATTTATTATAATCCAGCTTCTATTTAATGATAAAAAAACCTAATACCGAATTAGTTATAGTTATAATAGGTGATTTTATACCTTGTTTCTTAATTTATTTCCTTTCTATAGTTGTTTTAAAAGAGCTTATTTATTAAGATTAATATAAACCGAGTTAATACAAATATAACATTAACACCACTAGACGTATAATAAAAACCGGCAATCCTACAGTCTTCATCCACTCAGCAACGTATAGGGGCTAGGGTATTATAAGGGCCAGAAGAGGGAGCGGCGGTGAGGATAAGAACTTGTAAGACCCAAATGGGTCAAGATGCATGTCTCATTTCATGGTCGAGTGACTAGCTTGAGTTTGAGGATTCACAAATCACGTTGTATCCGCTCTATCGGGCCTCCATGTGTAATACACCATATCATTGAGAAAACTACAACTTCCGCCCCTACAGGACCCCCTTCTTAACCGTACACCAGGGTAGCTCAGTGCCAGACATGCTGCTAGGCCTCCTAGAACCAACCAAGCCTTAGAGGCATGACTCCATCAGCTTAGCAGGAGAAGCCGCAGTCCAGCTCGAGAGCTTTGTCGTCAGGGTGGGACATAAAGTCATTATGGTCCCACTTTCCAACCTTACAGATGGTAAGATCTCCCTCGACATACGTGGAGTCTGCCGGTCCACTCTGCCATGTATGGCCATTGTATTCGAAGTCGGCCTGATAGAATTAGCAACTGACTGGGTAGTCAGGTATCTACTCCAAACTTACAACGTTGCCACCGCCTGTGTGGGTTGAAACGGTGAGGGTGTGCTCCAGGAGGAATTTCTGACTGAGCGTGACATCGGAGTTGTCATCGGGTGCCGTCACAGGATCCGTCCGCTGCATAAAATCTCCCCGTCCGTCAAAGACGCTGAACCAGGCCAGGTTAGGCGTGTCGGCGTTGTAGTAGACGATGACGTGGACGCCGCACCAGCCCCCGAGGTAGCGCTTGTCAAGGGGCGAACTTGGTGAAGTGGCGGGAGCAGCGAGGGCGGACGAGGCCAGCGCAAGGAGAGAGGTGAAGGCGGTGATGGCATGCATTGTGAAAGAGGAAGAGAGTGTTTTTCTGTTGGTGTTGATTGTAGAAGCTGCGAGTATGGACTGCGTTTGTAGCTGTCTGAAAGGTTGAGATCGAGTTTGATTCGGGCGACGTTGAAGATGATTTATATGGTTTTTTCCCATCAACCTCGCCAGGGGGCGCCGACGCAGACGCATTAGAATCTTACGTCAGCCAAAATATTTATTAGTGACGTTAAAATATGGACGTCCATTTTGGGTCACACTGCGCGCTCAGCGGAGCATTTTCCCAAAGGCGCGTGCCCTAATTGTGGCACTGCATGCCAATTGATCCTATTTTTGCCAATTGATCCTATTTGGGGAGGGGCATGGTTTAGCTGATCGGGACATAATATGCTAGGGCTGCAGGGTTAAATCGGTTACAGCTTCGCCTCCAATCCCGAACCGCCAGCACCTCGACCTGCGTGACCGGCCACACAGGGCAGGCTGACCCGCCAGAGGGTCGAGGTCCTTGTCCTCCCTCTCTCCCCTTCGAAGCTTACATCCTCATTAGTCCTCTGCTGAGTGCTTTGGTTGACCCGTGCTCGAGACGATCTGATAAAGCTGACAGCCATGAAACAGCTGGAGGCCTACACTTCAGCAGACGATGGGCAAAATTGGCCACCCAGGGGCTTATGCCAAGCTGCTGCTGCTGCCTCCTGGCCTTCCCTGTTGGTCTTCCCTCTTGGCCCTCCAGCTCGCCCTCTGGCTTCTACGTATCTTCATATACGTCTCTATTTAAGTTGACCAATGACCGAAGAGAAAAGCATTCTAAAGATGCAAGGCTGGAAGCTGCATACAACACTTCGTTCGTCAGCACCTTCGTTCGGCACCTTCTTTGGTCCCAAGTTCAGACATATCTCTTGCTTGTCAGGAAGTGACAAGTGGTGTGACACTAAGTGACCTTGCATCCTATCAGCGCCCATCGGATCTAGACTTGAGTCCATACCTCATTAAGCGTATATGTCTATGGAGCGATCTGGCCGACTTTGTTGTTTACTCAAGAAGGAGGTTCGATGCGCTTCCGCCCACAGATCCTGGCAGCGTTCTCTTCAGATGATACCAAAGCTTACGGACTTGGGTCGACTCGCTCCACCCCAGCCTGTGCTGGAATCTAGAAAATTTGAAGAGTCAGCACCTCCTTGGCCAAGGCAAACCTTTTGTTGCGATGCATTTCTTGCTACACAGCGCTGCTTGTGTGGCTCACCAATGTTATCTACCTCACCTAACTACGTACACTCAACTGTGCGACCTGGTAGATGCTGCTGGTTGGTCCTATCTACACAGGGACCAGTCCATTATCGACATCTGCGTATCAAATGCCTTGAAAGCCGGCGAGATGCTCTCTGTTCTGGCAAACTCGCAGCTAGAACACGACCGTGCCCATCTGCAAACCATTTGGGTGGCTTCGTCAATCCTCATTGTCACAAACACCTTCTTGTGGCTTCAGCACGCCGGAGATGAGGCTTACTCGGGCGACGAAATCCGGCAGAGGGCGGCATCTTACTTCAGACTGACTCAGCAACGTGTTTCATCATGGACCGTCCAATGGTCGACCGCCCGCCAATGGTTGACAGGACACGACATCATGCACGCCCTTTACAAGGCCGCTTACCTTGGCGAAGTCCATGAGAGCATGCTCAGCCCTCGCTGCAGTATATCAGCCCATTCAGACGACGACTCAGCAGATGAATTTCGGCCCCGGCCTGGAGATGGATACCCGTCTCTCGCCAACATTCCCAATTTGCAGGCCTCTATCAGGTTTACAACTGGTGACACGTCTGTAACCTTGATAGACATCTAGTCCATTTGGCTACAACTCTCAGGGGGGGTGGCCTTATGGGTTTACCGCACCCGAATGCTTAATGGGGCCAGCTGTAGGAACCCGTATAAGCTATGGCATGCTAGATGGCTCGTAATAGGCAGAGGTGGGACTTTTGGCCATTTTGGCGGCGAAGATACTGATATAAAGCTCCTTGAAGTGCAGATACTTTTAGACAGTTGATTCTATTTACAACATTGGCGACGTGTCGAGCTAACTTGCCAGGGGTTATCATCACCACAACTGAACCCGATCAGGATGAGATGAGCCCCAGGTCTCGGAGTGAACTGTCGAATAAAACGGCTTCGGTATGTAGGCCTTCACTTCGATTTTCACACACGTCTCTAGCCTCCATTAGCTGATGTTGGCGTTGACGTCGCAGGTTGACAGGCTAAGCGCGATATGCTTCCAAAGTCTTTGGGGAATCCAAATTGGGGAGAGGTACCTATAAGTCGCTTCCAGGAGTAAATTCAGAGACATGAGTAACAAGGGCCAACGAAGCACAAGACCACCACCGGATAGTCCCCTCCCACGGGAAGCTAGCCCATTTCCGTTCGCTTGGACGGTCATCAGAGCCCAAAACTTTGACTTGTAGTATTTCAGACGGTTCTTGCGTGTTGCCATCTCCTTCATCGCCATATCTCAAGGATAATCTCGATGAGTTATCAACTGTTACCGCTGGTTGTGCGCAGTCCAGTCGAAACCTGCCAACACATGCCTGGTGACTGTTGGCATACCGGAAGAGAATGCCAGTAACTACGGTACAAGGTGAACCGGCCCTCGGCTCTTTACAGACGATGATTTCTGAAACATTGCGGAGCGACGCTTCTGAGTAAAAGCTTGAGATTCGATGGAATTTGTGGCACTCCTGACGGTTTCTGAGATTCAAGACTTGCGCTCGGATAGCGTCTCCGTTCCTGTGACCTGTGTCGGGGGCAACAATTAAATGAATACCACTTATTGAGGGGCCGTAGAATATTCGCATTGTGGAGGCGCTCGCCGTTTTTGCGATGCAGTCCCAAGACAGGCCATGCAGTCTCTCGTCGTGAACGACTTCCCCCATCATAAGGGTTCGTGACTGGCTTGTCACAAGCTGCGGATATGTGAGCCTCGATATAGTTAGTCTTCATGAAGTAGGATCTTACTGCTAGGGCTATGTTTCTGGCAGGCGTGCTACGGGGCGATTCCCACTCTTGCAGCTTACTAGTGTCTCTCAGCCAGACCTGCTGAATAGTTTCTCCCGGGTTTAGAGGGTGGTGGCTCCAGTGCACGCCCGAGTTGAATCCCATCCAGAGCATGGGATGTTCGATACGTCGTGCCCTCGCCAATGGCCGATCCCTTTCCCTCCTTGCGTCAAGCTCCTGATAGAAGCCTGGATCCTCCCCGGATTTGTGGGCGTGAAGGTAGAGAAGACCGAGGTACCAGCAGGAAGAGTAAGCTATAGTTCCTGGCTCATTGAAGTCTAAAGATACCAATCTCGTGACGGATTCCGGCCCAATCTGATAGTATCTCATAATCCCTATACTTCTCGGAGACATGGGGTATGGCCAGAAAATCTTTGGCTGTATGGCAAATCCTAAAAAGGTTCGGAGCTTCAATCCCTAGGTTTTCGCCGTGAGAATGGGGTGTAAAGGGGAAGAATGGGAGACTTGCATCGCTTGAGAACATCAAATCCTGATGGCTGTCCAATCTCGCCGTACGCCACCAGGCTAAGCTACTTTGTTTCCCTAATCGCCGTAGAGGTGGGCGCTTGTTGAGGATTTGCCTGATGCCAAGGTGGTCCTCTGCAATAAAAACCAGGCGCTTCTTTGCGACCGAAGGTGCGTTCCATACTAGCCGGCCCCCAACTAGCGGCTTGTTGGACAGCGAGGCCAGGTACTCGGTTCCGTCAATGTTGATATATGTGGCCCAGACACGATGGAACGGATTGATAGAGTATGAGCGCTCCTCATGGCCGACCGACGCTGCAGCCACTGCATAATGGCGTGTAAGATGACCGGCCACGGCGGCCCAAAGCTCTGTCGGTAGCTTTCCGAACTTCTTGGAGAGAAGGTCTTGCAGGCGGTGCAGAGTCCACTTCCGCCGCCTGTTATCTTCGTATACAGGAGGCTCATATGAGTATTCTGTGATGGCGAAATACTCTTCAAGTGGCGTCCTAGTCCGTCTAAAATACCGGGAAATGGAAACGCATTCACTATGGCAGCCTATGGCGAATGGCAGTTGATGGCCGCAGTTCTCCTCTGTGCAGCATGAGAAGGCCATTTCCAGCTCCTCGTCATAATACACGTCATTCGAATCCGACGAACGAAAGGAAAACTCGGACGTTTGTGACCCCGAAGAAGTGACTGTAGATTGAATGAGGCCGTCAGAGGGTTTCGAGGCTTTTGATGATAAAGGAACTCACAGGCTGTGACTAGCTGTTCGTCCTCGATGGCGAAGCGACATAACCCGCATCTGAGCCGAACACAGTGAGTAGGAATGTCCTCTCCAGGGCTCCATTGCAGTTCGAGGTCCGAATCATTCGGAAAAAAGCTGAAATAGTCCCGCAGAGGAGCATCCCCCGAACCATCCTCGTCTGAACTCTCCTCGTTCAAGCTGTCATCGTATTCATCATTGAGCGGCAGGATTCCGGCTTCCAAACTATCGTTCACCCATCTACAGGACTCTGAACTGTCAGTCTCCGAGCTGGACATTTTTCACTGCTAAGAAGTTCGACGCGATGTTAGATAGGCCGGAGAAGCTAAGAGTTTTTCACTTTAGACTTTCAGATGACGAGTTCCACATATCACGTGGTTATAAGATAAGCATCGAACCATTAATAATTCTCAGCGTTTTTAGTGGCCGTCGTGTGCAAGGTTTATTAGTTTCAAGTTTACCCTAAATCGCGTTGCATGGGAGGCACTGGGTCGATGAAATAATTAATCATCATCATCATCATTATCATCATCAACATCATGGGTCGATGAAATGCCTATATTGTGTAGATACTGTGTTCTTTTGCCGATGTGTTTCCTCCGGTGCTTCCGAGGGTAGTAGAGTTATGATACCAACAGGTACCGTAGGCGAGACGCCTAGGTTGCGTTTTATTTCTAAATAATTGATTCAATAGCTCTTTGAAATACGATAAGAGGGTATCCGGAAAATGGTTGAATAGAAACAAACCGTAAGAGATACGAGAAACTCTCGCATGTAGTTGATTCGGTCAACAATACAGCATAGCAGCCTAATTACCACCAGTCAGTACTGCGTAATAAGAGCAAACTCCGGGGCCGGCATCAAAAGAACCGCACTCTAGATAGACCGAGCCTTGGAAGCAGAGAGCGGTACTTTTGGAACTCCACCTGTCAGATTGCCATGTATATCACTCGCAAAGACTTACACAATGTCTTTGTATCAGATTACACACAGATCATCATTGCACCAACACGAGAAAGGGACAGTATCCAATGTGATAAATGCCTCCTATACACTCTAAGCCCTGGGCCTGGTGCACTGCCGCTCTCATCAGGTCTGCCCAGCTATATTGCTCCGAAAGCCATGTTATCACGTCGGTTGGCACTTGCAGAAAAGAGATGATCACTAGGGGCGGCCGCCGCGAACAAGCTTATGTCTCCTAGGGGAGCCCCATGCGACCAATAGTAGTAAGGGGGGCCGCAACGTTCCTTGACCACACCTTGCACATCTCTTACCTCACTGACAGGGAATCTTCTATATGTAACACCTCGACCCACCCTTCTGCGCCAGTAGTGATTATTTCTAATTAAAGGTTACCAGGATGATGGATACGTGGAAATGGATCGACTGTGTATGACATACTCCTACAATACATGGTATATTACGCCTCAACTTCCTACTTGATGACAGACTCTTGATTCCTTCTTGTCCAAATCATAACAGAGACCATGGCGGCATCTACCCCGAGCCAGCCTGCCATGACAGCACTGTCGCTGGCCAGCCTGCCACCGTCCTCGGCCGTCAAGATCAACACGACACCCAACGGTTTCACATCAGCTGCCCGTGGATGGAACTCGTTTGGCCTCCAGACTAACCCCAACGTTCTGCCCAGCTTTAAGTTCAACCAAGATGGCATCATAAGTCAGTGCGACAACTTGGTTGGTTTGCTGGCCTCGGCTGGCTACACCTACTGTAGCCTCGACTCGGGCTGGTCTGTCGGCGCCAATGGGGATGAGCATGGACGCATTATCTACGACGACTCACTCTTCAATATCCCGGCCTTAGCCGACCACCTGCACGATCAGGGGCTTCAGCTAGGCGTCTATGTGCTCCCCGGGGCTTTTGTCAGCGATGAGAGCAAGACCATTCTGAACACATCGACCACAATTGGTGAAGTCTGTAGTGGTAACGATGGCTTCGCTCGCTGCAACTTTGACTTTTCAAAGCCAGACACGCAGACTTGGCACGATTCGGTGGTGGAGCAGTTTGCCGAGTGGTAAGTTTCGTACAGCCTTTGACCTGTCCTTTCGCATGCTGACAATAATAGGGGCGTCGACTTGATCAAGCTGGACTTCGTCACTCCCGGCTCCCCGGATAACAATGGCAACCTTCCACCGGATAACAGTGGCAGCGTGAGTGCTTACCATAAGGCCATTGAGCGAAGCGGGAGGAAGATACGGCTGGAAATTTCCTGGAAGCTCGACAGGTCTCGAAAATTCTTCAACGTATGGCAGTCTAATGCAGACTCCCTGCGTACTGATCAGGACATCAACAACAGTCAATCAAAAACCTTGGTCGACTGGGCCAACGTCCAACGCGCCATCGACAACTATCGCCAGTATATTACCACTGTCAAAGGCTACGGCTCTACCCTATCCATCTACCCAGACATGGATAACCTCTTCGTCGGAAACGCGCAGCCTATATCTGGTATTAATGATCTCCAACGTCAAACTATTATGACGCACTGGATCGGCGCCGGCGCAAACCTCATCCTCGGGTCCGATCTGACAAGACAGGACAGCGTGGGCAGAAAGCTCCTCACAAGCAGTAATGCTCTGGCCATTGCCGACTTCACCGCTAAACACCCCATGGTCCCACGCAACCCAGCCGGCGGAGGCAGTGATGCTAAGCAGCTACAGGCCTGGATTGCTGGCCCAGATGACTCAGGAGAAGCAGTCGTCATCCTGGCTAATTATGGCCCCGATCAGGGTCATGGAGGCTTTGGCAGCCAGACTCCCGGTGTACAGACGGTCAGTGTATCATGGAGCGACTTGGGAATCTCTGGCAGCTTTGATGTATTTGATGTTTGGGCCGGTAATGACTTAGGCTCGCAATCATCAGGCCTTCGGGCGCATCTTGGTGAAGGTCACACTGTTTTGTATAAACTTACCCCTCGTTAAGACGGCCTCGTAGGAGCAGTACTGAGCCTCGAGGATAGGATTTGGCCAAGTTATTTAAACAGAATGGTATGTAGGGCACCCGTCAAATCTGTGCAAGTTGTTAGTATGCATATTACACATTACATAAGTGATCCAAACATGACGCGTATAATCCCTCTCTTGTTAGCCCATTGATGACCCACCGTCATGTCTGATACTACACGTGTTTGCTGCTGAGGAAGGCATAAGGCGCCCCAGCCTCCCCGTTCTATACAAGAGTCTACCATTTCCGACGAAGCACGTAGAGGTATGTGGTTAGTTCTATTAAGTCCGAACCACCTCAAAAGCAGTACCGAAGCACCATGTCATGAATACTGAATAGCCGATGACGAATTTAGAGAGGACATTGATGAGTTTTTCAGGTCACTGGAAGACATTTACGGATGGGTCAAGGGGCATTAGACGTCCATGAAACAACACAGATTCTGCTCTTTGGCACGTTCGGAAGTAGTTTGATCCTTCTTCCGATAGTCTTCCGTCTTTTCCCCAATCGGGTTTCAAACCTCCAATATCGGGACCTCCACTTCTCGGAAGCCGATCCCGAGAGCTAAACCAAGTTGTTCCCCCCTCCCTCTTATCCCCTCTAGCTATGTCATTTATACTATCTTGACTTTCCTCAACATTTTCATACCCTTGTGTCAGACCGCCATGGCCAGTACTAGTGCCTCGGTCCTCAAGCAGCCCGTCAAACTCGCATGCGTCCAACTCATGCAACCCGTGGCGGGCTCTGACAAGGCCGCCACTCTCCGGAGCGCAGCTATCCAGGTTGCCAAAGCCGCCTCTTCTGGATCCAAGATTATCGTTCTACCCGAGTTCTTCAATTCACCGTTCGGAAGCCAGCATTACTCTCATTATGCAGAAACGTTGCTACCATCGCCAACGCCAGAGAAGGCGCCTACATTCTTCGCCCTCTCGACAATGGCTTCTGACAACAATGTCTATCTCGTGGGTGGCTCGATTCCCGAATACAATCCTGATACCAACAAGCATTACAACACAAGCCTGATCTTCGGCCCCAATGGGAACTTGCTTGCCACCCATCGCAAACTGCACCTCTTCGATGTGGATGTTCCAGGCAGGGTAACCTATTGCGAATCTGCCTACCTGAGCCCTGGAAATAAGATCACTATTGTTGATTTGCCTGGCTATGGCAAGATTGCCGTTGCCATTTGTTATGATATCCGGTTCCCAGAACTGGCAACTGTTGCAACCCGCAAGGGTGCATTCGCCCTCATCTATCCGAGCGCATTCCCAATTGGCACTGGGTCCTTGCATTGGCGGTTACTGGCCCAGGCCCGAGCTATTGATCACCAGCTATATGTTGTTCTTTGTGGTCCTGCTCGAGACGCCCGCGGTGAACTTGTTGCTTGGGGGCATAGCTTGGTCGTAGACCCTATGGCTCAGGTACTTGTCGAGGCTGAGGAGCTGGAGACGATTGTCGAGTGTGAATTGGAGCCGGATAGTATCACCAAGACACGGAACAGTATCCCGGTGAACACGCAACGCCGATTCGACGTGTATCCAGATGTCAGTGCAGGGAGGATACAACTTGAGGATCCGGAACTTGCAGAGCCCTAAGCTATGTCTTGGGAGACCCCATGATACTCCATTACAACCAATCAAAGGCGCAATTTCGAGGGATCTTGTTTTTTCAGACTCGTGTTGCAAGATGACAAGAACATGTGGCCGCGACATTCTGTCACGTTATGGTCGCGATGAATCAAACGAGCATTAGAAGAAAATGAAATCTGGACGATGGAGGAACTAATGACTAGGGAGAGACTCCTTGTACCCCATGATGCGTGACTCCAATGCGTAATTTCTTAACCGAATAAAATCAAAACCATTGTCAAGGTACTCGATAGCCCAACAGAGATGAAAGCTGCTTTGAACCAATTCAGCATATTTGCGGCAGCCGTTACTGGGACTGCTGGTGAAGCCGTCGTTGAGCTTGCTGCAACCGGGGCGGGCACTTCTACTTGCGACTTCGTGGGGAACTATTCATGCATTAGTTAGCTAAGAAGTCAAGTGGACGGATCTGGGCAACGAACGATAGTAGATGGGCCTGTCTGGGTGTTGGTTGTAATGGAAATCGGGGCCGTGGAGGTTCCAATCGTCCCATGCGTCGTAGCTTGTAGAGCCAGAACCGCTTGCGTAGATGGAGCCACTGGATTAGTCGCGGTCGCAATCGTAATCGTAATCGTGACGCCAGCTTGGGCACAGAATTGGACTGCAAAGGATACTGCGGCTAAAAAGAGGACAAGGTTAGAGGTACGGCGCCCTTTAGAGGACATACAGCTAACGTACAAGCAATATCGGTCGGAGTGCATGCAGTGTCAAGGCAAGGCTCGAATGCGGTGAAGAATTGCTGAGCCTGACAAATGCATCGAGCATCTGTGGGTTGGCAGCCGGTGGAGCCGATAGCATCCAAGGCGCATGTTTCCTTGGAGTGTTGTTAGAGGATACCAAACGACGTTGAGGGGTTGTAAGGATGGACCGACAGCACAGGGAGGTAAGCCGGCGAGGGCCTGCGTCAGGGCAGGAGTTGAAAAGAGAACAGCAGCCAAGAAAGAGGCTTTCATTTTCAACTCTAAGCGAGTAAGTTGATATGCAGTGCACACGACGGGGTTCGGTTAGACGGTGGATGTTGAACTGGCCGCAAGCTAGCGGTTCAAACGATGTTGGAGCAAGATTTAAGAGACAACAGTATTAATTCTTGATGGTCTGTGACGTGACCAAAAAAGCCTTGCTCCCGTAGTCAATAAGGCACAATCAATCTGTGTGCCGACCCAGTCAGCAGGTGAAGCGCAGTTGAAGACGCGCCATTCTTAGGCCGAGGGCGAAAGGGCATTTTATTTTTTTCTAGACCGCCAACGCCAGAAGTGCTTACGTATAGTCATGTTGAAGTCTGGGGCTTGGCTTAGGGTTTTAGCTTGAACTCAAAGGTTCGGCTTAACTCTCCAGTCAACGCCAGCCGTCAAAGTTTCCAGGTTAAGCTAGAACGTCGACGCCAGAAAGCCACGATGGCCAGGACTGTGGGTTACCATGATGCGCCCTGGTTGCCGATATGCCGAGTTGAAATCGGTAGCTTCCGTTCGACTCTATATCCTACAGAGCATTCAAGGGCTTTCATATGGACCATGTAGAGCCTAGTGGTAAACTTATGGTTACAGTACACAGAAATCGTGGAACGAGCAGCAAAGCTTAAACACGAATTTTGAGAGTCTCCTATTACTGTAACGTTGAAAAGTCTTGGAGAGTCGGCTGCATCAGGTGCATCACAATGACTTCATCGAAAGAGGTGTCAATATCTCCCATCTGCGAGATGGGCGAGCTGGATTAGGGTTGTCCCGATGGCTTTGCAACAGTGCCTTTGATCTGTAACTAAGTTTTAAATTGAGTATGGCGTTTAGAAGTCGACTTTGCCTTATGTAACAAGGCGTTTAAATCCGCTGCTCCCCATTCTCATCTCGGTTGTGCCTCTTCGCGGAGCGATGCCGAAACTATCCTCTGCCAAACTTCCTAATGAAGGACAATAGGAGGTAGATATATATTCGAGTGGTCTCCAGGTTTGACGAACTGATAAAAATTAGCAGTCCTGCTCTTCTCCCCTACTGTGCTCCACTAGCGGTGAAGCTGCTTCATCTGCCTTGCCTCCACAGCCTTACAACAGCTACAGAAGCACCGGATTTTCAGTATAGGTATCACGGCGTCTTCAGTGCATGGAAATGAGCCGATGTAAAATGCTGTTTTTGTAGATTCCATTGTGTTCTGTTTTTATTGGTGCCTTGATTTGCTTGGGGTATGGGAAGATATATACACGTATAAGTGGTCTTCCAGGCTACGAATAGTGATGCTTCAACGGTCTATTCGTCGGTATTTGCCGGTTTCTTGTGCATAAGGCGCTGATCCTGCACTCGTCCTCTCTGGCAAGATGTCGATCTGCAGGGGGTGATTGTAGCGTCTCCAATACTCGGAGTAGCGTATCAATAGTGTCCATAGACTTTGCCTTTCTAGGCACCATAGCCGTACGCCACATCAATAGCCTCAACTCGCTACAATCAAATCAGCTTAGTGTGTACCTCGGGTGACGAATAACAATACTCAATATTGCTCCTCCACTTTTCCCTCCTTGTACTCTGTCCCCGTTGCCAAACTATTAAAATCCCAAGATCCAGTTCAAGAGCCTGCTTGAACTCCAAATTTCCTTTCTTCCTTCCTCCATTTCCCTCTCTCCCTCAATATGGTTCGGCTTCTTAATACAGCCGTCACCCTGTTTTGTCTCGTGCTAGTCCCACGGGACGCGAGCGCCAGTCTATGCAAGCCAAGTTCGGCCAATGGTGTAACGACGACTACCGTAAGCCTGACAAGCTCAGTCCCCGAAAGCACTTCAACATCTGCAGCACCAACAAGTACCACCTCGAGCGCTCCATGCCCAGCGTATACACTTATTAGTCCCACTCCGCCGGGTAAAGTCTGCGGAGAAGCAGTCGGCCGAGGCACCTTCGAATATTCTCCTGTTTACATCAGTTTTCCCTTGTCGACAAGCGGCCTTGGTGGTTGTGCAAAGTTCTGTGCCGACACGAAAGGGTGTGTATCGTTCTATGCAGAACCGTTTCAGCCTGCTCCTGCAGCGCCGGTCTTCGCTGTATGCGCCCTATTCTCTGCGTATGAGAAAGACATACCCTTTGACTCAGTTATCTCGGGAAAGTATTATGAACAAGGGTGCTTTGGATGTGATCGAGGCTGATCATTCTATGGTTTGGAAATGGAGCTAGGTATGCATTTTTAAAGCATAGAATAATCCTAGAGGCATAAAGCAGTTCAAACTTGGGGCTCTGTTGTCTTGTTCTAGATGGATATATATCACGTCGAGAGTTAGTGGGAAAGAAAAAAAAACGAATTCATATTGCTTAGTTCATCTCTTCTTTATGAGTTGCGTGACTGCTCCGGCAGGGGGACAGTCGAAGTTTGTCTATAATAAGAACCAGACGCATTTAGGTGGTTGTAATCCAGATTGTTTCCCAAAGCATAGCCGAATTCTCAATTTTCCGAGGCATAGGACACTATCTTTACTGCTCTCATATGGGGTAATATAACGGCTCTGATACCTGCATTCGACGCGGCAGCGTGATCACGGTCTAAGCCGTCTGCCGAGAGGTGCAACTGTGGGCCCAAAGTCCTAGTTTGATGGCTAGCCAGATGAGACTTGATCTTCCGCTCACCAGCTTTACACCGTATTCAACGTCGGCGGCAAGTAATGGGGCAGAAATAAAACGAACATCAGACCCCGCCATGTTTTTTGATACTGTGAAGGCAAGCTGCCCTTGACGAAGTAGTCCAGCAATCCAGATAGTCTCTGTTTCTGGTCTCCTAGTACAGATCGCCATATTAAGGACGTTGTCAAGCCGGCCAGAGGCATATATGGAGTGAACAAACACAAGCTCCACGAGCCTAGCTCCGTCTTGTTCGTAAACTATGACCATGATACTGGGTAAGATTTTATTTCCATCTTTTTACCAACCATACATCTCCTCGAACAGCTCAATATTGTTACCCTTCTTCAACTGTTCTCTTACAGCTGCGCGGGTTTCCTCCGCCATCCCCGTTGGTCCACAGACAAACACAGCTGCACGCCCCCCGCTTTCTCTTGTGAACTCTTCGATGAGTGCGCTTATGTCAGGCCTTGAGAAGTTGATCTGCTGAAGTGCTGTTCCTTTGGGGTCGTCGGCATTTGCAATTGACGAAGTGGCGCTGGGAGTCTCAGGCGTGACAAAGAAATCATGTCGAAGTTTGTTAGTGGCCGGACCTCCTCCAACGTTGAAGTCATTGGCCAAGATGTCCTTAACGAGGCTCTCACTACGAGCTACCCAACAAAGTCGAACGTTTTGTGGGCAATTCTTCTTTTCATCCAGAAGGTGATGCACGTAAGGTAGCACGGCTGTGATACCACTTCCGCCGGCAACAAAAAGGATACTCTGGAAGTTGTCAAGGGGAGCAGCACTACCGTAAGGCCCTTCAAGGAAAACGGTCAGCCGCTGCATGCTTGAAGATCCATCACGGCTCAGCCTATCTCGCAGGTTCCTCGTTATTCCTTCGCGCGGACGCATAAGGAATGTGAGAAAAGGAGACGCAGCTTGACAAGACATAGGTGTCTTCTCACTCGAGGTGCTTGTTCCTGTCTCGTGGCCTTGTGATACTCCTTCTGTCGACCATCCGGCAAGGCTAAACGGGTGGCTCTGCCAGAACTTCCAACCTGCAAAGTACACAAAGTAGTAGGTTCCAGGCTTGTGGCGAACTGCCGTCGAAGAATGAACCTGTAGCCGGATCACTCCGGTATCTTCGCTGTAGCTCGCCATTGCAGGAACCCCTCTGCGTATCAGACTTTTGTAGTTGAGTAGTATGAGGCGTACGAGCCGCGAGAAATGCTCGAAGGACCAGAAGCCTACGGTCAACCATACCCACACCTTGTACTTTCCAGCGAATTGGCCTTTAATGTGTCTGATAAGAACCGCAGAGTTAGTAGACTCAACACAGATGTAGTCGGGGTGTGGTCAGGGTGATCATACTGGTACAGAGCTGCCAATGTAACAGCTGCTAGAACGAAATGTGTGGCTTTGAAGAGCTCGTAGGCTCGCTCTCGTATCGGAGGGAAGGCTACTGCCACTGCAACGCCCATCGAGATTCCCATCTGATCGGTTCCATTAGTCGAAGCCCAGTGAAGTGATGTGGACCAACACTTACCATTATTCCGTATCGCCAAATTGGGTCATTGGATAAGCCATCATGGTAGTCATGCCACCCACTGTCTATTCTGTTGTGAGCGATGGGCAGTTATAAGAGCGGATAAACAGCAACATACTGTTGACATCATAGGCGGAAAAGATGGCTCCATGGATGATGGCCTCAATAAGCATGACAATGCCTATCCATCGATGAAAGAGACTGAAGACCTTGTAGCTCCATCCAGTAAAGAGAATAAAGATGTTGTTTCGCCCTGCGAATAGAAACAGCAGTGGTATAGAGCTAGACAGGAAAGTTCCAAGCCTATCACCGAGATACCGTAGGAGTTGGATTTTCTTGTTGCGATAGCTAACCAGGAGTTAGTAGCTCTGCCCAAAGTATACTTGGGGCGTGACCGGGCCTCACTAATAGTTTTCATCATATAGAGGATAGTGAACCCCGGCCAATACAGCATGGATGATGATGTAGCCCAAGACGATCAGAGATTGAAGTCGAGGCGGGGGGCTGAACCAACCCAGTTGTCGGTCATGACGGTATGTGAAAGTCGGGGCTATGAAAATGGTTCTTTTGATCCATCGGCTAACGGTTGATAGCCTGCCAGTGGACGGTCGAGATGTATCCGTATCGCTGCTGGTGGCTCGGTTACGGCGATTGGATTGAATCAGGCCCCAGGCATTGGCTGCCATGCCAGCAAGTATGATGATGGCCCAGTAGCCGTATGGAATCCACCTATTAAAAGGAGTCAATAGCCATATCCAAGAGGTATCATTGATGTCAAGTACCTGACTGAGTTGTTGTAGTGCCGCATTGTGTCATACAAAGCCACCGATCGATGGACCACGAACCAGTTGGACTCTGAAGGCACTGCAGGGCCATCTTGAATTTTTTCCTCTTTCAGATCAACAGTCGGAAGATCGGCCAAGAATTTGTCGGTCACACTGGCAATGGTTTCGCGGTATCTATCCACGTTGACCAGCTTCTTGGACTTCTTGCACGTACTCGCCCACCATGCGATCCCAGGCTCAACATCGTCCTCGGCGCAGTGTATGCCCATGCAGTAGTACGTAGAGGTGACTCGAAGTGGATTGGTGCATTCCGTTTGCATTGTCTCGTTCTTGTTGGCATACTTGATCTTGAGGAGGGAGTAGTAGCACGAGGCTGCACACACTTCCTTCTCGAGGGGCTTGGCGGCAAGCGTAGTTGCAATGAAGAGGAAGGCCAACAAGCCCTTAGTAGCTAATTGCCGAAACATGATGGCACTCGTTCACCAAAAAGGTGGTCTAGTGACAACCATCAGATAGACCTGCAGTAGACCAGGTACGGGCAGGATGTTTGCGTGCGGCTGGAGCCTCTTATCTACCTCCCAGACGAGGTGAGATACTCTGGATCGTCACTCAGCCACGCAGCGTCGTACACCCTCGGCCCACTAGAATTTCGTCCCAACGTGGAATCAACACACTGCGTAGTACTCCGAGGCATTGGCATCCAATTTCGGGGCATGAATCTTTCCGCCTCTTCTGTTTCGACAAGGGTGGTGATCGGTGGCGGCCGACCCGTCCCGCTTTCTAGTGTCGATCGCTGTCCAGGGGCGGCCGACAACCCCCACGGTAGATTGATAAGCTGATAATCTAGATAATCTATTCGATCACAAGTGCAGCCGTTAGAATGCTGGTGGAGCCAAACCTTACCAATCGTGGTAACCTTTGAGGCGGTGCTGAATAAAGAACCGCATCCTGGTCCACCCGAGGTCGAAGTTCCCAGAGCAGCTCACTTTGTAGGGCTTGTAGTGGGGCCTCCGAGTGAGTAAGAATCTGAAACCACTCACGGCTGGCCAAGATGGCAGCCGAGACGATATCGGAGCACGAGAACGATAAGGTTAGGCTCATTGTCACATTGCCTATTCGCTGTTGAGACTATTCTTGGCCTAGTTTATCTCGACCAACAGGTAAAGTAAAGAGGGGTATTTGACTGCCATGAGACTAATGATATTCTGGGCCTGCTCGGCAGCATGAACTGGTATCGCTGTGGGATGCTCCGTTCATACCTTTTTGAGTAGCGGTAGAGATTACTTGTCTTTAGCATCATCCAGTATGAGGCATTAAGGCAACTGTTTGCCACTGCTGCCGCAACTACAGTCAACGGCCAACAAGACAGCATGTACTATGTACTACGGTCATCGAGCACGGAACCGCATCCTCCGTTGGGTACAGGCCCCTCAGCCAAATACATAACCCGGCGGACAAGCTTCTATCGTTGGGGAGCCAAGCCTCGACAAAATCTTCACTCCCAGTGGCAGTATAGGCTTTCAAGGTTGATGTACTGACCAGGTTTATTTGTGGTAGGGGGTTGAACCCTGTAGATCCGTCCCACGCTCTTTGCACCACTGCTGATGTCCGAGGAGTGTTGCATTGTAGCCATGCCTAATTGGCCCTATTTTGAGCGAAGCTTGCATCTTCCTGGTTTGGTCGTTAGGTGCTTTAGCTTATCGTTGGGTTGTTAAAAAGTTTTTCTTGTCCAGATACGACCCTGACATGCCGTGATCCTGTTAGCTTCATGTCTGGTTGTGAGATTAAATCAACCCTAGATCAGGTCATCATAGCACACTTATGCGTGGGGGTTTCGAACATTTCGGCATTGTTATATCTAATCCATCGGCTCAAGACATTCTCGTAGATATACTCATACCTAGGTTCCGTCCAAGCCGAGAACTTTGACAGGTCCGGTATCGCCCGAGTCATCTACCCTGCCTAGGTACATCATCAGGGTGCTAGGCCAGGGGTACAATGCCTGCAGTTCTTGTAGTGAAAGGCTAGTTGGGTCCTCCGCAGCCTTGAGGGTAACAATATGGGACTTAATAGACGCTTAGTAGTTGTCTACATCCTTGTGTACAGTCCTAGAAACAGTCCACATCTGAGAAATGGAAATGAGGCCATCAAAGAATGGAGTGTGGGAGAAAACTATATGAATTACGCGCATGGTGCCTTGGTCAAATCAAGTTCAAAAACAGTTCCTGAAATTCTGGCCGATTCCAGGTACCTTGAACACCCAGGAAATATCCTAGTCGTTCTAATTTTTTAGTTACTACGCACGGCGTTGCCCGGTAAATGGGCTGGACTTCGACCTATTACCCCATCAAGTCGAGGCTCGCCGTAGCCAGCTTGGCCAAATTATCACTAGCCCGGACCGCCACGGGCTCTGAGCTATTGCCTTGCACCCGTTCCGGGCCAGAAGGCACCTCCAAGTGCAGATTGTTGAGATGGCTCTGCCAAAGGTCGACGGGAATTGACAAACGAAACGGCTGCGGGCATTTCTCAAAAGCCCTCTCTCTTTCATAGTTGCGGGTTCGGGCCCTGAATTGTTCATCCTGAAACAGGTCTCTCAGATAGAAGAAGGCTTTCTTCATAGGCTGATAAAGCACTGAGCGGGCTTCAGTCGGGATATTATACGGCAAAGGGACGCTGCTAAATTCCAGCGTGTCTTGTCCTTCCCCTGGTCCGGTATACGCGTCTTGTTTGCCTTGAGCTCTCCCCAAAATTTGCAGAACTCTGCCTTGGTGTGCTTTCTATCAGACTTGTCGTTTTGAAGGTTGCTTTGTATAAATCTAACATAGGCGGGCAAATGCAATTTATGCACCTCAACCCTGAAGGCGTTGAAGACGAGCAGTCCATCACTGATATCGAGCACATCGATGGACAAGATCCGGTTCCCAAGGCGGGCGCCTTGCCTGAGATAACTGGCATACGAATGTGCCCAGCGATAAAGCGACAATTTTTTCCGAGAGCTCTTGTTGTAGACATCTGTCAAGATGGCGTTCCGGCCTATCCAAGGGAGGCCAAGGAACAATGGACCCAGGAGAAACGCATGCCACATGCCACATGACGTGGGTGATCCAGGGCACATTTCTTTAATAGGTGAAGTATGTGGGTCGCAAAGAATGTGCCAGCACGTTTGGTTGAAGTTGAGCCTGGTGGGAATAGTTCGAGAGATGACCGGCCTATGAAGCCCGATTATGGTACAGATCGAGCCTCCGGCCTCGACCTTCCCGCCCGGATAGGTTGGGTCAGGAATGAAAAGAGCGGTAAGGGCCTCTTCAGGGTATCGATCAATGTCACCGAGCGCCGGGTTCCAATCCGAGTTGTGAAACCAGTTGATGACGTGACGAAAACCGTTGATAGTCATGTCATCATCCATGGCCTTGTACTTGAACTCGGGATCCAAGCTGTAGGAATACGCGACCACCGGGCCGTATTTGCGGCTGCTGAAAGTCCCAGACAAGGACAAGACGGTTTGGTTGAAGCCCTCTAGGTGGCCAGCGGCGCCATCAGGAGGCTGCCAGTAGGCGACTCTGATTCCATGCCCAAGCATCTTGCCATTCATGGCAAAGTCCCCGCTAAGAGCATATATGACTAAGGGATCAGCATCCCATTGTGTATATCGCGTCTCCATGTCGGCTCTCCATTTCTCGACGGTAGCATGGTGAACGACGAGCTCGTTGGAGTTGTTGGTCGAAGCCCAGCAAAACTCTGGCTGCGATGCCTCGTGCGGGAAAAACACGACTCTGAAATGCTTTTCGGTCGGGCGCGAGGAGCTTGGAATGCTTGCGAACTGTTTGCAAACCAGCTTGTGCGTTGGCCAGTCGGCGCGTTGACATTGGACTGAGCAGTATTGGGCATCTAAGTACCAGGAGCATCGCTTGTCTCCTTGTTTATTGCACATGATGCAGTATCTAGCGCTTGACTTGGCCACCATCTCGGTAATGTCGGGTCTGCAGTTTGCACAATCGGTACATGGACCCCGGTCTTTTACAAACTGGACGTTCTGATTCCACTTCTCGAAGGGTTTGAGGCGGACCTTGAAGCAGCTCGATGAGCTTTGGCCTTCCATGTTTAGCAATGAAGGAATGAGTAGACTTGGCAATATTGCAGACAAGAGGGACTGGCTCGAAAATGTAAGGGGGAAAAGA
>JABFFE010000862.1:0-23752 GCA_013623625.1 Fusarium setosum | reverse complement strand
TTCCAGTGCCCCTCCCCCTCCCCTTGCATCATACCTTAGGTAACTTTTGGCGCCTTGGCCCATGACGCCTAACCTTTCCAGGGTGGCCTGGTCAGCGGCGGTCTTCACTGGCTGCATAAGCTGAGCCGGATACATGCATATCAACATTCCATTGCGTCTCTAGAAGGCCAGCCAGTGTAACTCGCTGTTCATCCCACGAGATGAGTGGGGTGAACGGAGCTTGGTTGTGATATCATCGACCTTGAGCAGATAGTATAACTTTTGCATCATGTATTATTTTGTCTTGACATTCACGTCCTTCTCTTACAGGCAATGTTCAGAATAATGTCCCAAAATGCTCTTCGGCCCAAGCCATTTTCTCTATGTCATCCGCTGTCGTCTTTGCAAGTCATTGACAAGCCCCTCAAGTTCAGTCACCTTGTTATCCACAGATCTATACATGCCAATGAATTCTTGGATAGATCCAATGAGGCTCGAAACCCCTCCGCTCCCCGCCTGAGCCGCGAATCGTTGTCGCGTTGAGTCTACGAGAGACAGGTAGCCCAGCAACACGGCAAGATAGCCAAACGCCACGCTGAGCTGTGACTTTTCCACCGAGTCGGCCTGTATCATACTTGTCAGCTTAGGAAAGGGGTTATGAAACGAACAGAATCCTTACCTCACTCATCGAAGCCTGGTTTTGTAGGTACAGAGTCACCAGGCCATCCAATGGCTCACCAACGACATTCTCTCGAGCGGGCGGACAGTGCTCCAGAATGTTGATAGCCACACCGAGCACTAGGAGTAGCCCATCATAAGTTTCTCCCCGTAAGCGTCGGTTGCTCAGTGCATCTAGAGCCGACTTGAACCCTGCACGCATGCAGTTCAAAAGTTTAGACAACAGAACCTCGTCGTTGAAAGCTGCGGCTCCGTGCGTCGTGTTTGACATGTTGATCGACAGCTTAAGCATAGTGGTCTCAACGTTGCCCGGCTTGTCTGGCCACTGTTGCATACAATTGTGAAGGAAGCGGGCAACCTTGGGGGTCTGCTGCGACACCCATGAAATCTCATTTTGGTTATCCATGGACAGACTGGATTGCGACTCCAATATCGGCACAACAAGAGCAAACATGACGTTGGCGCCTGGATCTGCATTTGCGCAGCGATCCAAGATGGGCTCAAGATCACCTTCAACGTCCTTGACAACCCCCGAAGAATCTACCGGGTTGATGCGTTGACACACAGTATTGAGTAGCTGAAGGGCGAGTGTCTGGGGAGAGAGATCCTGAAGGCGTCGACCCTGCCAGATGTCCATTTTCATCAGCAGCGTCTTAACTTCGCTGAGCGAAGCCCTGCTCATCTTGGAAAGTCTCATCTTTCGTGACCCGATCTCATCAATGTCCTCGGGTGTGCGTAACAGCACACCAAGCAACTTTCCTAGCCCATCGTCTGCGAGCTGTCGAAGGAGATGCACGGCAGGATTGAAGTTGAGAAAGGTGACGAGAACAGCCGCGAGAGCAAACCCACTTATCACGTCTTCCTCTTGACCGATGTTGGCAGCAACTTTATCGCGTGTGGCATGGTCACGGAACTGGCTGATGAATTCCTTGCGCTGCAGCTTCTGGGTAAGCTCCAGCAATGCGTTCCTCCTCATAGTCGAGGGAGGACTGCTAGGGGTTCCTATCCGAGCAAGCAGGTCCTCCATCTCGTCAGCAAATCGATTGTTTGCTCCAGCCCGCCGTAGTTCGTGTACACTCTTGATTGCAGGCCGCACATCCCCGTCTTCGTCAAGGTCTTCGTCACTCATGGCGAATGGGTCTGGATTGATAGGCTCCGGGGGCGTGGCAAGCAGTGCATCTAGTTCTTCTTCGGTGGTTGCCATTCCTGGTCCAGTGCCAGGCTCGCTGAGTTTCGAAGACTCGCTTAGGATCGATCGAGATTGTCCATAAGTATATTTGACTCTTCTCCCTTGTAAAACAACTCCCGGACGAGTTCTGGGCCGTATGGCGGTATCTTGAGAATTATTCTGCGAATTGCTTTGGGATTGGTGAGAAGGCGTCGCCGTTCCAGCATCAAATGGTGATGGAGGACTCAAGTCCTCTACTTCTGGAGCCGAGTCATCTGATCCTGGACTACCGGGTCGCTGGGCGGCGAGCGCATCGATCAGACGGGGACGTCGTTTTTTGGGCCTAGTCGTATCGTCGTCGCGGCTCTTTGACAGTGATGTTGCTGTTAGGCTGGTCCTTGTGGCTGATATATCGGATTTGCTTCGAGGAAGAAGGCGAGAACGGGCTCCTGCATCCTTGGGGCTCTTCTTCGTGAGGGGTTCACGTCGAGGAAGACTCGGGCCTTTGCTGTCGTTCTGAGATGTGCCGGCTAGCGGTCGTCGTGGTAGAACTGTCGCAGGCTTCGGCTGCTTCGGTGGGGAACGTGCTCGGTCGTCGTCAATCGGTTCGGTCGGCGCAGCTTGTGGGCGCTTTCGCTTTCTCGAATCTGTCGCATCTCGCAGCTCTGCCTTCTGTCCTTCCCCGGCTTTCGCGCGGCTTGGGCCATCGGAGCCACTCGGTCGATTATCAACAAGGGGTCTTGGGGATGGGTCCGATGTTGATCGCGGGAGTGACGGCTTCGGTGGTTTTGCGACAGGTTCGGTAGGTTCAGCACGGCTCGATGGTGTGGAGTACGATTCGGTTGTTCGCAGCGGAATCGCGTCGCGCATAGGTCTCTTGCGCGAAGGCTTGCCATACGTCTGAAGCTTCCGCGCGGCGGGCGCAGTTGAGCCATTTCGTGATGCCATCGCGACCATGCCTTTTCAGACGACGGTGATGGAGGTTGGGGTCGGATTAGGCCATGTATTTAAAGCTCAAGATAGGTGACGTGAGGGGAGATGGCAAAGGCGAGGAGGGGGGCCAGTGATTGTCTAGGCGCGGGTAAAGATAAAGAAGGGGCAAGCAAGCAGCGCGTTGCTGCAGCGAAAGTGCATGCGGCTCGATGAAAGGAGGGTTGTCTTTGGGCAAGCGGACGTGATTGATCAAATGCACCACAAAGGGTCCAATGGAGAGTGCGGTGGCTCACATTGAAAGGTTGCGATCCCAGGCTTTGTACACCCGACGTTAGTGCGAATCTTAGGTCACCCTCAGGCTCGCGACGCAACGGCGAGATGCTAAAAACAGCCTGTGTTGCAATGGAGAAGCCCCGGAATCTTGACACTTGAAGTGACTGGCTCTCAAAGTACCGACAAGTACCAGTTGCTCAGCGGCCCCGGCGCAGGGAGACAGGTACCATAGCCTGCGCCACCACTCCCCTGTTGTCAATGCGACGCGGTCGACTCCGGTCACCGTTGGAATCCCTGTAGTGTGCACCGATCTCTCTGGCATCCCCGTTTTGTGCATATGCAGGTGGCTTCAATACTGCATAGCGGGCGATACAGGGCCGCACTCTCTTATCCTCAAGGGTTCATATTGATACTCGTTCCTCTCTCCCACAGACTTAATTCTCGTATTGATTGTTCCATCTCTAGTTGAACTCACCTCCTCGTCTCCATATTTTCAGCGTATAGCTCCGCCCTTCTAAGCATAAAACGCTGAGCTGTATGGCAGCTTTGAATCCTCACCCCGCCATCAACAGCTTACTCCAAGTCCATCACTGACGTCCGCTTCAACAAGCCAACATGGCGGACAAGACCACCCAGGATGCTCCCGCGAAATGTGCTGGGCCCGAATATCGTGCCCACCAGCAGAAACCTAATGCCACCGTTTCTGTCAATGTCAATCTAGACAATGTCCACGTCCTGCCCCAGACCCCTCAGCTCATCGCCCTCCTGTCGTATGTCCAATGTCCCACTTTGGCCACCATGTCATGGAGCTGAGAATGTCTAGGATGATCCGCAGCAAGGAGACCGATCGAGCAGACTTTATCTTTTACTCGAACCGCATCATTCGCCTGCTCGTCGAGGAGGGTCTCAACCATCTGCCTGTGATTGAGCACACCGTCACTACTCCTGTGGGTCGCGCGTACAACGGGCTCATGTTCCAAGGCAAGATTTGCGGTGTATCCATTATGAGAGCCGGCGAGGCCATGGAACAGGGTCTTCGGGACTGCTGTCGCTCCGTCCGTATTGGCAAGATCCTGATCCAGCGTGATGAAGAGACGTCCCAACCCAAGCTATTCTACGATAAGTTGCCCGAGGACATTGCCGATCGATGGGTGCTTCTCTTGGATCCCATGTTTGCTACTGGTATGGAAGTCTTCTTTTCCATTCTACGCCCATGTCATATCGCCACGGAAACCTTCTAACGCAGTCCCGTAGGAGGTTCGGCCACCATGGCAGTCCAGGTGCTTAAGGCGCGAGGCGTGCCAGAGGAGCACATCTTGTTCCTTAACTTGATTGCTAGCCCCGAGGGCGTCAAGAACTTTTCTGCCAAATTCCCTCGCTTGAGGGTTGTCACAGCTTTCATCGACGAGGTTCGTCATATTGCTTGCACACATCTCCCGCGACCGCCGGCTGACCACACATCCACAGGGCCTGGACGAGAAAAAGTACAAGGATCCTTCCCGGTTGATGCACGTGCTGACTTTTCAACAGCTATATCGTTCCCGGCCTTGGAGATTTCGGAGACAGGTTTTACACCATCTGAAAGGAGAATCATCGGGGGGTTCATGTGTCCGTTTGTGTCGCGAGCGCAAGGTGAGGGTTTGCCGGTTACTGGGTGACGCATGGCTTGGTATTGAAACAGGGCGCATAAGAGAAACGTTCAATATTCTTCCTCCTCGCCCTCGTAGGACCGTCTATCGTCTTCGTCATCGACCGCTGACCGGCCGCCCGCGGCACGTCCAGATCCCGCCGCTCGAGAAGTCCCGGTATAACCGGCGTCTGTGTTGTCCTCCTTTGCTACCGCATCTGGTGAAATCAGTTAGCACTTGTACACATGCGCATGTAGGGATCTCGTAGGGCATACCAGCTGCGTCAACCCACTCGCCGTAAACGTCAACCGCAGCGGACAGATCTGTCGCAAAGTCAGGGACCGATGCGCCAAAGGCTCAGGGTGATTTCATCATACAATTAACGGCGCATTGGAATTTTTGTCCGCAGATACGGCAATCCAGCTGCCCGACGCCAGCTTTCTTGTCGAGCTTGACTGAAACTGAACTTTCGTGGTTGCAGAAGAGGCAGGCGAAACTCGTAGGGAGAGGGTCTTTCTGGATTTGGTGTGAGCGCAGAAGCCTTCTGGGCGAGCTGTGGAGCTCTATCAGGGGCGACCAACCTTTTTGGGCCCCATGGGCTTTCGAGACGACTTGCGTTTACCCATGGTGTCTTTTTCGCGTCTTCAGACGGTTATCGAAGGATGCGAAAAAGAGGCAATGAATGTTGCTGATGTCAAGCTTTGTCCTTTGTCGCAAGGACACAACGCGCCAGGGATGAATGCTGGCGCCTTATCTTATCGGGGGCTGCCTGGTCTCCCGTCGCACGTGCTCAGCAATGAAAAGTTGGCGGTAATTGGACGGCAGGAGTGGTTGTAGTGCATGCATCAAGCGGGGGAAGCACCGAGAGCCCCGCCCCCGCCTCCCGGCGACCTCCGGCATTTAGTATCTCTTGCGCCGGGTTCCGTCCAAAATGCTTGAAGCCAGTGCGGCTTTCTTGGTCTTTATCAAGTTGGCAGAAGAAGCTTTGGATAGGCGACATGTCTTACATGGTGGGCGGTGACGGCTTAGGAACTTTAGGATTCAGAGTTGCATATTTTATTTAAGCGAAACGAGCCTGCAAGATCTGGCTTGAGACAGGCAGAGGAGAGCCACGAGAAGGGCCCAACAATCAACAAACTTGTTGTCTCACCGAGCCGTCCAAAGAGAGAAATGACGTCCATCCAGAGACAACGACGCCTGCTCCTGCGCCAGAGCTGCCGGCGCCGGCGGCTGGACGCAAGGGGCTCCTCTCCGATTTGGCGGGGTAGCTCCGCCGGTCGCCGGTGGAGAAGAGGCTTGAGGGTTCAACGTGCCGTCTTATCATGTGGCCTCTTATCGACGAATCGTGGAGGAGTGAGACACGAGCTCCCCGTGATAGACAGGGCCAGTGGCTATCATGACTTCTCCTTGTTGGGAGAGCATGCCTGTTCATGCTAGTTAGCCCGTTGATGGCGGCCCGATACGTAAAAGTTATGATTCTACGGGGGGCTTTCCCGCTCTCCAAGCAAGGTCTGCTGACCTCGATACGACAGATAAGGCAAGGTTGTGCCGCCGAGACGGGTTTCTGCTTGGTGCCTACACCTCATTATGTACTATGTGAGGTATCGGGGAGGTTGGGGATCGAGAGTGTAGCTCCCCAAGTCATGAAAGTCGCGGCAGGTGTCACCATGTGTTCCGCCGACCGCTCTTCCCGTCCCGCCAGTTTTCTTGTCTTCTCCTCTCTTCTTCCTCTTGCAAATAACCTTGTTTCTCCTTCTACCTTTCATCAATCGCTTTGAAACCTCAATCTCCTCAAAGAAATTGTTTTCTCGCCGCATTCAATCACACCCTACATTAACCACTTCATCTTTTGACCCTCCTGAAGCTACCCTAGATACACGCTCCGAACCCTCCGTTTCCCACACCATACGCCTTCGTCATGGACTCGGGCGACCAGCAATCCAGCGTCCTGGACGCCCTACGTGAAATACAACGCAATCAAGCGCTTATATTGAACGCCGTCGAGTCGCTGTCGGGCAAGGGGGTGGATGAGGCATCTGGCACTAACGGCGACATCGCCACTGGCGGCGTCTTTGATCCAGACTCGCGTAACGAGTCGCACGAAGGTGAATCACCTACCGGGGAGTCCTCCCTCGATCCGGCGAACAAATTGAAAGCTCCGTCGCCTCCAACTCCCAGTCAGCGCCAAGGATTTACATCGCGTATTATTTTGACGTGAGAATCCTCCATCAATACTCCACTAACACAGGTTGCTCACACAAAGGTAATCAGGACGTATCCTAAGCAGATTGGAATCAATCCGTTGCCTATGGACTGGGGAAACTCAGATCCTCTTAAGCGTGGCCCTATCGTAGTTTCTAGGGCTGCTTCCACTATTCGACGCCGTAATGGTTCGTCCATCCGTCTCCGTGGTGCATGTGTTCCCGTGTCACTAACGTGCACATCTTTTATTTAGCCGTTGGAGGTTCGTTTTGTCCCCGAGTATGATCGTTTAGTTACTTGCTAATACCGTTGTTTAGCCCAGTGAGTTTCCGATACCAGATCTACCGACGTCGCGACTATATATACTAAGCAAGAATTAGTGGTGGCTCATACTCGATCTACTATGCCCTCGCCGTTGCCAGCAACGAACTCAATAGTGATCACCGGTTCGTGGCCTTGAACCAGAAGAGTCTATCGTGACTGACCGCGTATTTTATAGACCTGACTTTACCAATACCGAACCGGCGGCGAAGATTGGTCCTTTTCCTCAATGGGGAGACCGCGACAAGATCGTGGCAATGGACCCCTGGGGTCACCTTTCCCCCTGGCTTTTCAAGGACACAATTGAGAAGGACAATGGTACCGACTAGAAGATCCAGAAACATGGTACGTCTACTGACGGGCTTAGTTGACATTCGACCAACGATCGCCATCACCAAAGCTCATATGAAGGTGTGTGATGCGAGATGCAAAGCTGGGATACCGAAAGATCACTGACCACGTCTCGTTAGTTACCTGAGCTTGCAGAGAGTGTTAAAGCCGGGCGTTTGTTAGTGAATACCAAATCTTCTTTGATGTTGCAACTAGCTGACTGTTTGCAGGGTTCCTGACGGCAAGGTGTGCCTTAACGAGCTTGGTGAACTGGCTGTGACCAAGTTTGCCGTAGAGCCTGTATGCTCTTCCATCCTAACATACAAACACTTGACTGACCGGGGCCGTTACAGGTTTGGTATCTGCCTGGCGTTGCAGAGAGATTTGGGATCGGTAAGACTGCAGTTCCAACCGTGGCTTCTGCCACTAATGCGACACAGATGAGGCTACATTGCGACGTTCTCTGTTTGAACATACCGGAGGAAGTTACCCAGAGGTATTTCCACCTGTTTATTGGCCAGACTAACCCAATAGCTAACGAGCCCAAGTTGATCACTCGTGGTGACATCAAAGTCTTCCTTCCGCCCATTGGTAAGCCCTGTAGTCTTGTTGGTGGGTCAGGAACTAACAAGTTTGAGGGGGTTTGACTGTTTACTGCTTCGGAGATCCTGCAAAGATGTCGGATGAGTCTGTCCGGCTCTCTTTGAGAATCCATGATGAGGTACTGTTCCCACAAGCTCTGTCATGAACCTCGTAACTTACCCTCGATGGCTAGTGCAATGGTAGTGACGTGTTCGGATCTGACATCTGTACTTGTCGACCATACCTCATCTTCGGTATCGAGGAAGCGGTCAAGGAGGCACAGAATGGTGGAAGTGGTGTAGTCATCTACTTCAGAAAGGAGGGACGAGCCTTGGGAGAAGTTACCAAAGTAAGTGTGCTTGTTTGACAGACGCAGGCAAGTGGACCTAACATTGTTGGCAGTACTGTAAGGATGGAATTCCCCTCATCTCGGGAGCATGGCCGGCGTGGAACCTGGGGTACTGACTCTGGGGCAGTGGTCTATAACGCCCGTAAACGCGGAGCCGATCGAGCATCAGACTATTTCAAGCGGACCGAGAACATTGCTGGGGTCAAGGACATGCGGTTCCAGGCTCTGATGCCGGATATCCTGCACTGGCTAGGCATCAAGAAGATTGACAGGATGCTGAGCATGAGCAAGTAAGTGGTGATGAGCTGAGCACGTCAATGTGAAAACAGCTGACGATGTCTTTAGCATGAAGCACGATGCGATCGTTGGACAAGGGTGAGTTGACAGAAACTGGAGAACCGGCCGAGCGGACCAGATTTCCGATTAACGTGCTGCTAGGATTCCGATCCATGAGAGGGTTGAGCTTCCCGAGGAGCTCATTCCGGCCGACTCGAGAGTTGAGATTGACGCCAAGATTACAGCTGGTAAGTTTCGAGAACCAGCTTCCTGGGCCTAAGCTCTCAATCTTTCCGGAAACTAACGGAGTATGAAGGATACTTCACGACGGGCAAACGTATGACAACTGAGGAGCTGCAGGCCGTCCAGGGAAGAATATGGGAAGAGTAAGCCTAATCAACACCTCATCAACCCAGGTGAAATGCAGCAGGAGACTAATGACTGGCAGCTTCGACCACTAAGTCCGAATGCGGACGCGGGCAGCTGAAGGGCGAGGGACGTGGCGGACTTGGTTGTCGCGGGGTGCGTCAGCAGCAACCAACTGTGCAGGTCGGTCTGGGTCGTTGGCGTGGGAGGCTCGTCTTGATTGCTCAGAATCCATACGATGCTACGATGCCACGGTGCCATCCGCCCATGGTGTTGGGGCTGGGTGTCCCGAATGAGGTACCCGGTCAAAGTGGTAAGTCGTACAAGGCAATCAGGGGCAACATTGAAAAACCCAGAACGGCCGTTTTCTATTAAGCGCCTCCGGGAGCCGGGTTGTAGAGGTTGCGAGATTTGAAGATGGGGGAATGACAGGTCGGGTGATGGAACTCGGGATGGAAGCCTACGGGCCGCCCCCACGAGGTCGGGTGTTTCGGTGAGGCGGTCATAGGACGTGAACAAGTTGCAAAGCACCTATTTTTCCGTTTCCACCTTGCTGATATGGAGCCCTTGGTACACGTGTGTAGACACGTCTTCTGGCAGCAGCTAGACTAATATTGTTGTTGTCTCCCATGATGAGGGAAATACTCCGAAGGCTGCCAACCCCGGCCTGGATGGGCGATCAATGATCCGTCACATTGCAATCTCAACGGCAGCAACGGCCGGGGCTGTCGAAAGATGGGAACGAGCTAAACTGAATTAATTACCCGGGGAGAGAGCGTGCACGTCTTGGCTCTCAGGCACAGTACGATGCAAGGTTGCGGGATGAGCAGCACGGAGTAATGATTGTCTAACTTGACGCTCATCCGTGAAATGTGTTGCTCTGAATTCCATCACGCACCCATCATCATACAGCGCAACCCCCTCTCCAAACGCACCATACAACACAAGTCGCACGCTAGAGTGCCTCCCTAGGTTGGCTGGCTTCCTTCCAAGGCCGTAACCGCTGACCTCCCGTATCTGCCACTGTATCGTGTCGTTTCCAGGAAAGCAGTCGCCGTTATCGTTTCGTATCGGCCCTCCAACAGGAGCGGTATGCATTTGTATGCCATTTGGGGATCCTGTTGGGTAGCAATGCGACGGTAGCTCGTCGACTACTCCCCATAGTCTTGCTGCCGCCTCTCTTACCGACCTTTACCAAGGGCTCCGGCCCCGACAGGCCCGGGTCCTGTCTCGTCAGGGCGAGTCATCACTGGCTTCGAGCGCTGGAGAACCCCCGCATGCACCTGCACGGGAAGCCCGCCTGCAGGCCCCGGGGGCCGGGCGCGCCCAACGCCAGGGATGCTGGGCCATACACCTCGAGACACGAAGTTGGCACCCAATGCAGCGATGAGCCGACAAGTGGCGAGCAGAAGCTGGCCCCAGGACACACCCAGGGTCCGTTGTTGCGTGATGCAGTGGGAGGAGCTACGGTGAATGGCGGGCAACGACGGGTGAATTTGCTGATGTCCCCATGTCCGCACTGCCGCGAGCTTGGTGACTTTTGGGTGCATCCATGTTTATTCTGTACGTACAGTAGTCACCAGCCGTCGGCGACTAGTCGTTGGTAGCTTCGGGGGTGGGTGCCTTGATATTTCTTGGTGGTTGCATATTACTATGTATTGCCAGCTCTTCCAGCCATCCAAGGCTTCCATGCCCCTACAGCTTCTGCTTTCTTCTCAATGCAAACTCATCTTTTCAAATATACACTTTTAATGCACAAGGCTGTATACCCTTGATTATATTCTACTGTGGCTGCAATACTTTTCCGACCATGGCCTCTTACTCGCGAGACTCTCGAAGCGCGGTGAGAGCTCACCGCAGGGACTCGTCGTCGTCATCACACAACACCAGCCGTCAACGACCGCGACTGCTCCGTTCCAGCGCGACAGAACCGTCAATCACTGCATCCAATGCCATTCGGGGATCGCTTGCTGGCCCTGGATCACCACAGAAAGCAACAGATCTGCTCAGTCGCGTTGTCGTCTATTCCCCGCCTCCAGAGCAATCCTCGGCCCCAGAGCCGATCCCCCACCAGGCCCAAGCTATGGTGATCTGCCGTGATCATCGAGAGCATTCTCCCTCTGGCAGCCCCGCAAGTCAAGACGTCGTCTTGGTTGACTCGCCCTCTGGTATGTCGACTGGCAGTTTCCTCAACCAACCTGTCCTCTCCTGGATTCAACTGACAACCAACCAAGGTTACTACTTCAGCTTCCCTAGCTTTGAGGAGTGGAATAGGGACAAGCAAGAGGATATCGACAAGGACTCGGATGATTGAACCGTGATGGGGAAAGAGGGTGAGGGGAACCGGATGGTCTCGATCCGAGAAGCAGATGAACCGACAGCGATGAGAGTGACACGAACCGCTCGACCAGCAGAGGCCAGCTCTTGACATCGAGCTAGGCAAGCTGCTGAGGACTCCATGGAGGAGCAGTGACAGCGAGGCTGTAGATCCGGAGGGGGCAGGCATCCCGTCGCCCGCCAGCAACCATAGTACCTCTTAGCATCATCACCGACCGCAGGAGGACGAGGTTTACGGCGGGCAGGTTGCACTCTAGGACCAGGCTGGGTGGATGCAGGTGAAAAGCCTTCTTGGGTGATGAGAGGCGACACTGAAACCATGCTGTACACCATATATGAGGGACGAACTGCACCTCGACGAGGTGGAGTTACAGGAAGGGCAAGGAACAAACCAAAAGTCCGGGTCATGATTAACGACCCATAAATGGCGAACCAGACGCCGAGATTCTGGGCTCAGCGATATGCGTCTGTAAAATATAGTTGAAGAAACATGGACATGTACAGCTAGACAAACCTCCCTTGTTCAGGCTGTCCCAATCTTTGCTAGATATTAGTGAAGATGAGCGACCCGTGAGTCAAACAAGGTGTCAATGGTAAAAACACAAATGTGATTATTTTCTGGCTACAATGGTGCATTCCTACTTATCGTTAACACCTGGGCACGATTTCATTATCCTTTGAGGATGCAAGCTCAAAGCTTCGCTCGCAGAAGTTGTGGCTGATGGCCGTGGCTGGTGACTGGTGGCTGGAACAAACAGACCTCATTTTGGGTTTTGCAGCACGTGATGGAGGTCGCTCTTGCCCTGTGGCCGAGCCCACAGATTTTAGCGCCGGAAGAACCTTGCGCCGCGAATTTCATCCAACTCGCTTAGACCTAAGCTGGTGCACACAAAGATTGAAATTATTTCGCCCCTCCACCAATCTCACCAGTACCTTCGGTTTTCTCCAACGGTTCACACATAGGCCAGCAATCATGGCGGTTGGAAAGTGAGCATCACCACGACGAACTACGATGAGGACCATCGACTTACGCGATTCTCCAGGAACAAGAGACTCTCCAAGGGCAAGAAGGGCCTCAAGAAGAAGACGGTCGACCCCTTCTCCCGCAAGGACTGGTACTCGATCAAGGTGGGTGGTTTCGCGATCCGATACAACACAATGCGCGCTGCTTTGGACACAGCTGACTCGTTTTCTCCAGGCCCCTAACCCCTTCAACGTGCGAGAGTGAGTTGCGACGCGAATCGAGAAATTGACAAATTGTGGGACATCGATTGACGATTTTCTGCAGTGTCGGCAAGACTCTCGTGAACCGGACTACCGGTCTCAAGAACGCCAACGATGCTCTCAAGGGCCGCATCGTCGAGGTCTCCCTCGCCGACCTCCAGAAGGACGAGGACCACGCCTTCCGAAAGGTTCGCCTCCGAGTCGACGAGGTCCAGGGCAAGAACTGCTTGACCAACTTCCACGGCCTCGACTTCACCTCCGACAAGCTCCGATCTCTGGTGCGAAAGTGGCAGACCCTCATTGAGGCCAACGTCACCGTCAAGACCACCGACGACTACCTTATCCGCCTCTTCGCTATCGCCTTCACTAAGCGACGCCCCAACCAGATCAAGAAGACCACCTACGCTGCCTCTTCTCAGATTCGGGCCATTCGACGCAAGATGACCGACATCATCCAGCGTGAGGCCTCAAGCTGCACCCTCACCCAGCTCACCTCCAAACTCATTCCCGAGGTCATTGGCCGAGAGATTGAGAAGTCCACCCAGGGCATCTACCCCCTCCAGAACGTGAGTTAAGAATTGTGCTTTTTCGCTACCACGAGATTTCCATGTGCTGACCCACCATTATAGGTCCACATCCGAAAGGTCAAGCTACTCAAGTCCCCCAAGTTCGACCTTGGTGCCTTGATGGCTCTGCACGGCGAGTCGGGTACGGATGACCAGGGACAGAAGGTTGAGCGGGAATTCAAGGAGCGTGTTCTGGAGGAGGTTTAAAAAGCTTTTTGGCTGGTTGGCGCGGGGAAGGCATAGGGACCTCGCGGCGAATAAACTCACTCATCCCTGGTATTGTTTAGGTCGTTGCAAATGGCGTAGCATCACAAGGCGGCTAGGGGATTGGGTCATGTTCCTTTGAATGGCAAAAAAAACGTTCGGTCAATAAGGCGAATGATTTACGACGCGTGACCCAGTACCAAGACGGGGATGCTGTAATGATCTGGCTTAGTTGTGTAGCTAAGGGGGACATTGCTGAGTCGAGACGAGTGAGCCGTAGAAACAATCCGAGCTGATACCCTGGGGTAAAAATTTCTCCAGTCGCTCATTCCGTTGTGCTAAAGAGGATTGACCTGTTGCAGAGAGATCCGATGTATTCTAGTGGTCTTCTATTATCTATGGCAATATGGTTTTACACAGGCAGTTGACAACCGTCCAAAATCCGGAGTAATCGTCGAGGGACAAAGTTGCGCATCTATTTCAGCCTCGCTTTTCTATTCGGGCTTCTGAAGAAACTCAACAACCGCTAATCATGCATAAGCCTCTACCATTCACCGACATTACGATATCTTGGCGTGCTTACCTTGTCTAAACGCTTCGGGCTGTTCAGAAATGAGCCAGTGGCCGGCGTCGATGTCGACGAGGCGGAAGCGAGGGAAGAACTGTCCAATGAGCGGGATCAACTCATCCGGCACGTATTTGCTCTTTGTACCTCGCACAAATAGTGCAGGCTTCTCGAACCGGATCTCGTTGGGGTCCTTGTAGGGGAAGTCCCCGAGGTTGTCCAGTGACTTGCCCAGAATGTCTAGGGGGATACGGAACTTGCGCGTCTTCTCGCCTTGAGGCTGGTACAAATTGCCTAGCAAGAATTGTCGAATCGGGAGAGATTGCTCGTACTCGCTGAGAATCTCGTCGGCCTCGGATTGACGTGTAACTCCTGCGTTCTGGATTTTCTTCATACCGCGGACGTATTCGGCGAAGTCCCTGCTAAGAGTCACGTCCACGGGGGCATTGTCGACAGCAACGACATCAGCTACAAGCTCTGGAGAGCGCAGTGCTAGAGCCATTGAGGTTTTTGCACCCCTTCGTTTGGCAATTTGTCAGCCTACTAATGCAAGATGTTTGTGTGGCAGTGGGTGCTCACATTGAGTGACCGATGAGCGTCGTTTCAGTAAGGCCATGTCCCTGGATGAAGTCGGCCACATCCTGGGCCATGGCGACATAGTCATGCCGGGTGCTGTGAGGCGACTCGCCATGGTTTCTAAGATCCTGGGATTTGTTCGGTGAGTCTCAACCATGTGCTGTGACCTTGATTGATTGGCTGGATGTGCCTCACCAAAGCGTATACATATCTCCCAAGATCCCGGGCCAAAGCTCTGTTTCAATTATTAGGGGATTAAAATCTCGGAAGAAGCAGTGGGGGACAAACTTGCTGATGCCACGGTTGTTCTTTTTGGATCCGAAAAGTCCGTGGAGGAAGAGAATGGGGGCTTTCCGCCTGTCGGTCTTGGGCTTCGCAGGCTCATGTAGATCGTATACCAATGGGCCAACAGACTGGGAGTACATCCTTGTCCTCGCAGCTGTGCCCTGAAGGCCCTGACGGCCAACGGCAGGGACGGTTGTCGTCACAATCCGTCGCAAGGAAAACATGCTTCTTTGTCACAGCGAGAGGGCAAGATGTTCAAGAAGCCGATTAGATACTAAAAGATGCCATTTTCGGCAAGACTGAGACTGAACCAATCGGCACTGTTTTGTTGCATATATGCATATCTACCTAGATAACAGAATGTTCTTTCTAAGTGGGCCATGATGTCACCCATTTTCCTTTTCGCGCTCGCCATTACTTTTCGGCCTTTTCCATGCTAAGAAAACAACTGCACGCCCACGCTCACCACAAACGATCCATACATGAGAAAGAAAAACCGACAGACGCCGACCGGCCACCAGAGATGTGACATTCGATCTGGTAACATGCTGGAGGAAGAAATGACTAGGAAAGAGAAAAATGAGGGAGAGGTGGATGGGAGGATGGGAGGAAGTGAGTAGTCGAGAAGGCGATTCGAACTGCTCAACTGTCCCAGATGGCACCGTACGCCGGTACACCACGCGTTTCGAGACCGTATACGATCTTTTTGGTTATTTTCTCGTTGGCGATTATGATCACTGCCTCGGCGTCGAAGGCCTTGGCCATGTTGTAGCCCATGCGCACGAGGTCAGGTCGGCCTTGTTGCTTGGTGTCGTGGATTACGGCATCCGGAATCTTGCTGCGGATTACACCAACAATTTCCTTGCCGAAGGTTTCCTCTGGTCGTGGTGTGGACCAGATCAGCTGTGTAGGACATGCTTGTTGGGTAATATGTCCCATTAGCGGTCCAATCCCGGAACCCGTGGCGATAAGGACAAGCCGGTTGAAGAGAGTCGCAATTCGCATCACCCCACATGTCGGCACACCACGCACCCACAGCGCGTTGGGAGGGTTCTGAATACAGGCGCGCGTCCAATCGCCGGCGTTGGACACGACCAGCGAGTATCCTTTGGCATGGTGAGTTGCCTCTGCGTTGGGAATCGTTGCAAAAGAGTGCCACTCGACCAAGGGTCGGCGCGAGATGCGCGTGAAGCTGCCGTTTACAGGGACTGTATAATCGAAATGCAGCCGGACTGCATGGTTGGAGAGCACTTCGGCTTCGACGGGCACCTTGCGGAGGAAGAACCAGGAAGAGGCAATGCTGCATGTTGCCACCACCAAGAGCCAGAAGTCTGGACTCTTAACGGCCGCTAGACCAAGGTCCTGATGCTTAGGCCGGGAGTCGTTGATGGCCAGGATTGTCCGTACCCAGAACATCCCCAAGGCTGTCCAACCGGCGAATCGATGGAACCGTTCAAAGAAATCGTGGTACTGCTTCCGAAACGATGGCCATGCAGTCGCCACCATGGAACATAAGAGCCCAGACAGAAGCCATGACACCACCTGGGTCGCCAGAGAACCTGTTTTGTGCCCTTCGCAGAAGCCTGCGTTGCAGACTGTCCCACGCACGGTCGAGATGACCAGCCATGCAGTTGCGCAAACACCTGCACCGGAATGTACGCCACCCAAGTGATAAATCTTGGCGCAACGGGTCCGAATCCAGAGCGGCAGTTGTTTTGGTACCGAGCATGCGATGGTGTATAGAGCGTTGATCATCGAGTCCTGGCGCACGAGGACTGCAGCTGTGAGGTTGATGGAGGTAATGGTACCCAACCATTCAGACCTTGGGTGAAGGGCGATCACGCAGATCAATGCTGCCAAGTTTAGGACCCCGATCAGACTGAAAAGGGTGCGATACACTATGAAGATCCTGTATCTCAGACCCCGGAATGGTTGATTGGTATTCTTGTCGGGCATGTCGCGTGTGAGGTCTAGTTTCTCTGCCACGGTCGACAATGTCGACATGGAAGAATAGGACTTGAGTTCGCCATGGCCGGATACGTCTTGGCTCTTCTCGTCTTGAGTCGTATATTGCTCGGTGTTGCTAAGTTTGGCCAAGGCAAGCACCCTGAGTTTCTTTTTGTCAACTTTGCCATTCTCTGTTGAGGGTAGGTCGTCGAAGAGGTGAAGGTGTGCTGGGACGGCATAGTAGGGTTGCCGCTGCTGTGCGTGCTTGATTACGGAGGTTGCATCGCAATCACATGGGGCAGTGAACCCATGGATCTCCCCGTTGATCAGCAGCGCAGCCGCCCGAGACACGCCGGGGGCGGATGCGAGGGATGCGGACACGCCGTCGAGCTCCACACGGAAACCCTGGTCAAGGTTAGACTGGGATATGTGACGAAGATGAAGATGAGACCTACTTTTACTTTGACTTGGTCGTCTAGCCGGCCGAGAATTTCGAGCGAACCGTTGGGGCGCCATCGTCCAAGATCGCCGGTGTTGTAAATCGTTGATCTGGAAGCTCTTCGTCAGCCCATGCCCTAGGTCACCATTTGATGTTCCTTACCCGTCATTGGCAAAACGATCCGGTTTGTATCTCTCTGCTGTCTTATCTTCTAGTCCGATATAGCCTCGAGAAACACCTAGTCCGCCAGCCCACATGACTCCAGGGGCACCCACGGCGACGGGCTCATCGTCTTCGTCCAAGATGTACACCTTGTTGTTCGGAGTTGGCTGACCGATGGACAATTCTTCTCCGACAACGTGCTTGTGCATGGTATTGACGATTGTTGCCTCGGTCGGCCCGCAGCAGTTCCAGTACGTGCCGTGGCTGGCCCAGAGGTCCGCGAGACTTGGAAAGATCAGCGAGGAACGGGAGCACGGTTCAGCAGTTCACTTACCCCTTGGTGGTCGGTTCGCCGGCTGTTGCGACTGTTTTTATCCGTGGAAATTGAGTAGGATGGTATTTGGAAAGGATCGTTGGAGTACAGATGAGGACATCAATCTATTTTCGTCGTCAGTCGGCCTGGTCAATGCTTGACTCAACAAAGACTTTACAAACCTGCTGGAGAGTTGGCTCCCAATTGGAGCCTCGGAGAACGAGCGTTCCTCCGTTGCATAAGCAGGCAAAGATCTCCCACGCCGCTGTTTGGGTTAGCTTTGATGGTAGACCCGAGACCAGGAGACTTACCCATGTCGAAGCTGATGTTGAGGACTGAGCCAACGCAAGTGCCGGGCGCAACTCCCAAGTTGCCAGGAGAGAGGCAGGTAAGGTTCACGACATTTCTGTGTGTAATGTCGACCCCTTTGGGCTGTCCTGTTGTTCCTGCGCCGTTGTTAGCAATCGTTTGAGAAGGTACGCACGTCTGCAGGCGGTCAGGCTTACCGGACGTGTATATCACGTAACAGCCCCCATCTGGCGTCGAAAGATCGATATATGCATTTTCTTGGGGTCCAATGGATTTGGACTTGGATTCATCGATGACCACGACACTCTGGCTCGGATGTTGGGTGGTGATGCGATGCTTGGTCGAGGCCAGACAAAGAACAACACCACACTCAGTCTGCTCCAATACCCGGCTAATAGTCTCGTCTGGGACCACTCCGCCATCGAGAGGGACATATTGAGCGCCGCACGACAGAATTGCCCAAATACCAATTACCATGCCGATCCCTCTCTTGCAGACAAGTGGGATTCTTGAGCCAGGAACAACGCCACGATCAATGAGCTGGGCTGCCAAATCCTGCGCTCGTCCAGCAAGCTCCGCATAGGTCAGCTCTTTTGGCGATCCCGAAAGATCGCGGACTGCCGTCGCGTCTGGACAAGCGGTCGCGTGGTGATAGAATGCGGCGGTGACGGTCGGGAATGGACTCTGGATGAGCTCTCCCAGGCCGAGCTGGCCGTGAGACTCATGCCGGTGATGTCCCTGCCGCATACTTGTCGCGCTCATGATGAACAAACGTCCTCAAAACAGCAAAAGACGGCAGAAGACAATGAGGATTGTTGATGGCACGTTGTTGACCGTTTTCGTTGACCCTGAGATAGCTCCCTCAAAGACTTATATAGTCTTAGACGACGTGGCGGCGGTGGCAACCCGCCCTGGCCAAGGTGATTCATCTTTGATGGCCATGAATTCGATACTCAGGATTATCGGTCTCTCGACGAGCTGGTGTCCCTTTGGTGTCCCTTGGTGTCTCTTGGTGTCCCCACGGGGTTGACGTCGTTCCGAGCTATGGAAATTGCCCTGATTTCCACAGCAACTTTGATGTCACACATCGGAGGGACACCGGGGCTCAACTCCTGTCACAATTGCTGCAGCATTCCACGCCCGCCCGGGGGTCTGCTGTACGGACCCGGCCCCGGTCACGGAGAATGTGGACGGAGCAGTCCGGCAAGGGAGGAATGTGATGGCTGCTAATGGCGATGAAACATGGACCTTTTTAGCGGCGGAGGGATGGGGGGCCCGACCAAGGGACCGCAATCACGCACCGACAAGGACCTTTATCGAGGAGGATCTCTGGGGTAATTCACTAGCTCTGATGCGAACCCGATGGGATGGATCTCGAGCTCTCCCTGGAAACCGGAAACCTGTCAATCTCGGTGGCAGTGGAACCGGACCCTTGCTCGGGGCGATCATCTGCGACTGAGCACGTCTTGGATAATCCATTCCGCCCTGCTAAACGTGGACCAGAATCAGGGTATGGGACCATGACCGAAAGATTATCGGAAGCCATGGCTTCTGATAGCGGCCAAGAGTGTCTTTGATGTTTGTACTACCTTCTCAACATTACTTGATGGCGCGTCCATTTGCAAAGATACTCATGACGTTGGTAGATGGACTCTGGTGCCCTTCTCTCGACTTTCTTGGCCCTCTTCTTCCCGATCTCGCGACCCTCTTACGATACTTGGCTCTGAACATCTTACGACTGCTCTGATCATGGCGTCCTGCGACCTTGTAGTGACCCACGTCCCCGTTGCTGGCGTGGAAGTGATAGTTCTCAACCGCCCAGAGAAGCGAAATGCTCTGTCGAAGCTCATGATACACGAGTTTCTTGCGGCTCTGTCCCGTGTCTCGTCCGACCCCGGCGTCAAAGTCATTGTCATCGCAGGGTCTGGGCCTTGCTTTTCGGGCAAGTCTACAACCGGCACATGTGTACAAGTCTGCTGACGAGACGGTTCACAGCTGGTGCCGATATCAAGGAGATTGCGACTATGGATGCGACAGAAGCAAGGTCCTGTCGGTACCTGGAAGACCTGTGCTATGGCATGTCATCTGTTCGAAAGCCCATTCTTGCAGCGGTAGATGGTCCTGCAGTAAGCCACTCCGTCCGCACGGCCCATGACCCAACCGGTGAACTGACGACTGTTGACAGCTCGGCGGTGGCTTTGAACTGGCTCTCATGGTGGGCCTTGCAATAAGACCGAGGTGATCGACCCAATGCTAACACACGGCAGTGCGACCTCATTTACGCGTCTCCACGAGCGCGGTTCGTGCTCCCCGAGGTGAACCTCGGCCTTATCCCTGGAGCAGGAGGGACACAACGGCTCACATCTGCCTTGGGAAAGTTTAGGGTGAGTTGTTACACCGAGGAAGGGTTACACAGGGTTTCGAGAAGGGGCACTGAGACTGACCCCATTGCCAGGCCATGAGGGCTGTCCTGTTTGGGACGCCCATCTCGAGCGAGGAAGCCTTGTCTTGCGGACTCGTCTGCGACATGTTTGAGGACGGGCAGGTCCTCGAGAAGACTATTGATGCTGCGACGCAACTGGCTGGCCGAGGAACCATTGCCACCCAATTGGCCAAGGAGGCTATATGTCGAGGTTGGTAATTGTCTGAGTCCCTTTGTTGAGCGATGAATGGGCTGACCACCACACAACGCCAGCCGATGACGCTTGTCGAGATGACGAGTTTGAGAGGAATCTGTACTACTTTGCTTTTGGGACGGCGGAAAAGGCAAACAAGGTCGAGGCCTTTCTCCGGCGTTAACTAGTTGAGCCATGAATTGATGCTTGCGATGCCGATGAGCCCGTTCTTTCTGGCTGAAACTCGCCTCTGATCTCTGCTGTCGGTGTCACTTGGTCTCGTCACAAGCTACTTCCCAGCCAAGCGATGATTGTTGCTCCAGCTGCCGCATACCAGCTCTCCCGCTTCCGCAGCGGAACTATAGACTCACCATCCCTTTCTTTTCTCGCCTGTTGGGTCGCCCTATCGGATGTTCCCCCCACAATGTGAGACAACACGTACGTGTTTGGCGACGGACCGTCCAGAGCGCATGTGGTTTGATGGTGCACAGTTGCCAAGTTGACGGGTAGGGCGGTTCACGAATGAAAAAAGCAATATTGGGGAATAGATGGCACATAGAGAACAGGCACCATCAAAGAGAGACTTGGCGTTCTGAACTTCGGCCTTTCTTGCCACGCTGCGGCGCTGCTGTAGCGCCGTCTTGGGAGGATCTTGTCTCAGACCGTACGCCATCTTTCTGGAAACATCGCCGAGGTATGGCACGCTGTCATATCGGGATGTGGGTAGCCGCATTGTCCTTTGTGACGAGAAAAAAAGAAGGCGGCTCTTGGGTGAGAGTGAGAGAGTGTGTTGGCTGGACAAGGCGGCTGTCTCTGGAGCGACGACGAGTCAAGAGGTGGGAGGCTTTCGCGGGAACTTGTGAGTTGTCATGGAGCGATATCTGGGTCTCCCGATCATCGCATTGACGAATTGGCCGAGGTCATCGTGATGAGATGTGATAGTTGACTGTTGGTGGACGCCCCCGATGTTTGTCACATGGATCGCGAGGGCGGCATGTAAGCCCGTGTCGTCAGCCTCATCGAGACTCTCTCGGTCACAGCTCTAGCCTCGAAATTTTCAGCTCAGATTGGCTCTTGGACATACCTGAGGGCGATGAGCTAGCGATGGTTTCGTGTTTGAAAGGGTTGAGAGTGGCTTTCTTGTTCCACTTCCCTCCTTTGGGGAAGCTCGTCAGGTTTCGACCACGCATCTCTCCACGCGGGGCCTTGGCTCAAAAAGGCCATGACGAACATTACGAGGCTACCCGCCCGTGAGAAAGAAAAGAAACATGCGTCTAGGTCTCGTCGACAAAGGGAGCTCAAACAGGTAGAATGGCTCACCACGATTCACGCGGTCTCACCTGTCGACCTGAACGCCGGGACTATCGCCGCGGCCGCCCCCTTTTCGTCAGTTCTCAGTTTGACACGGTTCGGCCGTGTTTCACCTGTCACTCAGCCAGTACCGTGGATATGGGATATGGGAATACTTTTTTTGGCGGGCACGAGGGAATCGGGGATCAAGGCTCGGGAGGAGAGACACACACACACCCCCCCTCAAGGGCGAAGCGATCTGCAAAACACGCTGGGGAGAAGACGCCGAGTGTTCGGCCGAAGGGCGCATGTTCGCTCCTTCATCGAAGCAGACTAACTAGGTTGTTTGCTAGCACTGATTCAGTGAGTGCAGGATCTGAGACCTGTTGCGAGATTTTTTTTAATGATAGGATTTCATGGAGGGGGAGGAGGGGACGGAAACACGAGATGGGGCTAAGCAATCTGAAACATTTTTTTTTTTACTGAGATGCCTTCATAACTTGAGACAGTGCATACTTGTGGTCTGGCTATAAGGATTTTTTTGTGTATGCATTAAAATTCTGCAAGTGTTTCTCAACGTGCATAATATGGTTGAGTGATGTTCGTCATCTGCCGAGCCTTATCTGCATCAATACCAGTGCTGATTGTTTGTTTCAGTGGTCACCTAAAGGAGGAGAGTGTCTGAATACTGCTATCATCTTGGCTGGCTTAAAACTCGAGAAACGCTCCCTCCGATCGCTTTGAAGCGGTGCGTAGATTGCCCTTAAATATCCCTTTGCGAGTCAACGGACAATGTGTTGTTTTCGATGGTCTGACTCATTTGTTCCAAGACTTTAGCTTGGCACCGACGAGTTGTTGGAACTGTCTCCCTTAGGAACAAACCCGATGTCTTTGGCTTTGGTCGATCACTTGGTGATGATGGGGGTGCTTTGAGGGCTGTAGGTGACAAGAGAGTATGGCGGAGGATAAGGAACGGCAACGTTATGGATGACTCTGAGAAAGCATATAGGTTTATTTAATTAACAAAGAAAACCACCTAAGGTATATTTACTCCTTGCTGAGATTATTAATTACATGCATAGTTCTAGAGATGAGTTTTAATATATAGTATCCTTATTAGATCCGAAGCAAATCCTGCTTTTATTAAAGCCCCGAGATCCTCAAAACGCACTCAGAGTGCTGGCGGTATGGCCGCGTTCGCCCAGCCTCACAGGACCCCAGTTATGCTTCCCTATGCACCACTGCTGGTCACTATTCAAGATCTCACCATATTCACAAACATCAACCTTGTGCTCCCAGAATGACCTTCTGAGCTCCTCGATCTTGGCCTGATCCCTTTCCCTCCAGATCCAAACTCGCTGCAGAATCTCCACGTAAAGCTTGGGCCGGCGTGTCTTCTTCACGGAAACAAGCAGAGCTATCGATTTATCCTCTCTGACCTCTTCTCTCGACGATATAATAGCGAGCCCATCTTCCTTGGGTATAGACGCCGTCGCCTCGTCGCAGGACTGGACGCAGTACCACTCGAGCAGGAGGATGTCGCAGGGGAAGGCGAATTTGTTTTCGGCGGCGTCGTATGTGCGGTTTTCGGATGATCGAAGATGAAACCCTGGGTACCGAACAAGCAACCCGTTTAGAGTCAACTCTGCCGCAGTGGCGTGATTGAAGATGGGATCGTCGTAGCCGACATTTTGCCCAACCATCCAAGTACAAGGAGCCCACCCGAAGCCCTCGACGGCCAGTCTTCTTCCAGGCACGAATATGATGCCGGGAGGAATGGAGTTTGGGTAAGCGTCGTAGAGCGATTCCAGGAAGCACTTCATCCTCCTGTCGAG
>JABFFE010000861.1:0-27266 GCA_013623625.1 Fusarium setosum | reverse complement strand
GTTGGCGTCGGCATTAAGGCAGTTGAGGATTCGGCCGGCGGCGACCTAAAACAGGATCGAGTCAGAGGATAAAAACGAAGCAAGCGTATTCCATAGAGTTGTTGGTGGACATGTGCAACCAGTGTCTCAGGGACCCCAAGCTCCTGGGACTCGAGACTCGAGTGAATCAAAGCATACGTACCTCACCACCGCCAACAACAAGCACCTTCTTATGCTTAATCTGCCAGGCTAGAATCAGACTGCCCCCGGGCTGCACAGGCGGATACGTCTTTGCCATGGCTGCTTGGGTGGAAGACGAGGAATTAGAGGAGGAGGAAGGAGAGTCACAAGGAGATGCCGGAGAAGCCAGCGCCAGCTGGGCTGATGTTGACTGTTGGCTGGGGGTCATTTTTCCCCATTCAATGCCCGCTCAGGGTTAAGGTGACAAGGCGTTTGTCCTTATCGCACGTCGCAAGGGTTGCGATAAGACGAGTGACGGGGAACGGGAGGAAGCGAAAGAGGACTAACGCATCCGGGGAAAGGATGGTGCATGCTACGGAAGTACATGCAGGAGCGTGTTAACAGCTGTCATTTGCGAGTATCCCTTTATCTGACGCAATCAATTTAGCGCCGTCATCCTGTCTTTCCTCCCCGAAATACGTACCTCCACCTCCAAACCCGGGCATCCCTCCCCCATCCAAGGCCAAGGCGGTGCTCGAGGCGGAGCTCGACCAACTGCGGTCGCTCTCTTTCCCTCTCTTTCCCTTTCTAGCATCATTGTTTTAGTCCATTTCACTTGTCTATTGGCGACGTTATCTTCTACCGTCCAAATCAGGGAGAATCTTTCGCCATGTCAGGCCGCAAGCTGGGCGGCGGCCGCATCCTAGGCAGCGGCAAGGGCCTCGCTCCCCCGACGCCTCCGAATGCGAATGCGCCGCGAGTTGGAAGCCCGCTGGCGGCCTCGGAGAGTACTGTGTCGATAGCCTCATCGTCTGTATCGCCTCCTGTGAGCGGGCTCTCGCCAGATCTTCCAGGCCGGGGCATTGGCGACAGCATCAGCGTCGGCGTTCAAGGGAAAGGTGGCCCCGCCGATGGCGGCCAACTTGTCTGTCCCATCTGCAATGAGGCAATGGTATGATCATACACGCAAGACATGAGCAACCTGAATGCTGACTCGAAACGTCGTAGGTGACGCTATTGCAATTAAACCGACACATCGACGACAACCACCAGGAACTTCCCGAGGAAGAACAGGACGAGGTGAAGACATGGTTTGACAAACAGGTCCTCAAAGCCAAGAAATTCCAGCCCCTCTCCATGCTTAACCAGAAACTACGAGGTCTCGATGTCTTTGAATCAAACGAGTCCAGTCCCGTCCCTCCCTCCATCGCCGCTGGAAAGAGCCCCCTCGAAGGCCCTGTCGATCCCGACGAACTCATCACACGCCACCACTGGCAGCGATCGACGAGTTACGATCTATGTACCGACCCGACTTGTGGTCGGAGTTTAGGGACGTTGAATGGAAGCATCAACTGTCGGAAATGCGGCCGATTATTTTGCGAAGTGCATACCATGTACCAGATGAAGCTGAGCAGGAGCGCAAACCATGAGCCGGTCCGAGGATACTGGGCAAGAGTGTGCGAAACATGCTTCAAATCAAGAGAAGGGTACAACGACCGTAACGGTCTTTGGAAGGACAAGACCAACACGTTTGCCGAGATGAGAAGGAAGAAAGTAGAACGACAGAACTTGGAAGTCTCGCGACTCGAGAAGCGATTAACAAAACTCACATGGCTATTGGCCAACCCTCCAGAAAAGGTCACACAGTCAAACGGCTCTCTACTCTCGCCGGTCACATCATTATCTGGCCAGAAGAACCCGCGCAAGCTCATGGAGCAAACCATCGTCACCTGGGAGGAGGATGCGAATGTCTCCAAGTGCCCGTTTTGCCAGCAGGACTTTGGTTCCTGGACGTTTAGAAGACACCACTGTCGCATATGCGGGCGTGTCGTATGCGGTGATCCGCAAACAGGCTGCTCCTCTGAAGTTGGACTCAACATCTCGAGCGGTACCAACGGAACAGCCACTACTAACCCAGGAAGCGAGAAGCCTCCGTCGCCGGCAAGCCCCGGCCAAGTAAGCGTCGACATTCGCATGTGTCGCGAATGCAAACACACAATCTTCTCGGCCCGCGACTTCGCCGCCTCCGTACAGCATAAACCACCCGACCAGCGAGCATACGAGAACCTACGGCAGTTCGAGCGCGGCATTCGACAACTCCTCCCGTCATTTCACCGCACGCTCTTGAACCTTCAGCCGGAAAAGAACGAGAATGGAGGAGTCGACCTCGATAAACCTCCGCCCACGCACGCACAAATCCAAGAGGCGGCCAAGATCCGCAAGCGTCTCGTCGACAGCTTCGCAAAGTATGGGATTGCTGCAAAGCGTCTGCGCGACCTCCCCTCCGAGAGCGCAGCGCAGCGCCGCCTTCAGATGGCCATCTATACGTACGCCAGCGGCTTCCTCCACACGAATATGCTCCCCCTCAAGAGCCTGCCGCAAGTGCTCCGATCTCGGTCCTCCGCATCCTCCTCGACAGCGACTTCTTCACGCCTCCTTTCTTCGCAAACACACTCTAGCTTACGACACTCGGAACTCGCAGATACCGATGCATCGTCGCAGGCGCCGAGCGAGGGTAGCACGGTGGTGAGTCAGCTTGAGACAGAGGAGAAGGAACTGCGGGAGCGGTTGATTGTACTGGAAGAGCAGCGCTTCATGGTTGAGGAAATGGTGAAGGCGGCGCATGGTTCACGGCGGTTTGAGGAAGTCAGCGCGCTGTCGAGGAACGTGGATGAGCTGGACGCCGAGATTAAAGTGTTGAGGGGCAAGATAGGGGGCGTGGAAGAACGGTGGGAGGGTGTGTACCGGAACGGCATCGCATAGGCTGCATTGAAGGCTGGAAGTTTGCGCATCTTGCAACTGAAGGGGGATATTGAGATTTGACATTATTGTGGCCGAACCTTTGGGGAAAGGTTATACAAGACAAGGCATTGCATGGTGTTTAGGGAGTTCTGGCCTGGTGAACAGACGGCGGGGTTTACGGCGGAGCTCACAGACTCCTTAAATTCATTACAGGTTGTAAGACAGATATTCCTTTAACTCATCAGCTAGGGAGCATCATTATGATACGTTAACAGAATCAATTCTTTTCTTGGTGTCGTTTGTTGCACACCACCAGCAATCGTCAAAACTCGATAGCCCAACCACTCGTCGCTTTCTTTATATCTCGAACCCTCGGCGAAGTTATAAACATACGATACCGCCATCAGACGTCCAAGTCTCGTCGCACACCAAGAGCCATCAACAAAACCAGTAACCCTTCGCAAGAAACAGTCGAGAATCATATACCAGATACCAAAACGCCGTCCAGTCCACCATGAGCTAGGGGGTGCTTTTAGGGGCTCGGTGGGTATCAAAAGCACCACATACAAAGAAAAACAAAATCGTACAGGATTGCGTAGGAGCAGGAATCATTAGACAAATGGGGGAGCCGTTGAGGTGGTGTAGTCGGGAAGAGGCGGCCCCAAGATGATTTGGGAGAGATTGAAAAGATAACAGGGATCGTGTTATTACTAGTGCACGACGCCCTCTACTCCGCCCAGGAAGCGCCTGACTCGGCCGATCTCGAGCTCTTCGTGCTCGCTCTCCACGGCCTTGAGCAGGCCGTCGACCACGGCGTCGACCTCGTCCTCTTGAACTCCGGTGCATAGGGCGACGACACGGCGGTATTTGACCTCGACGTCACGGCTCCGTCCCTTCAGGGCCGAGACCATCTTACGAGTCATCTCACGGCGTCCCTCGACGGCACGAACGCGGGCACGAAGGACTGCTGCTGAGGGGAGCAGACCCTCGCCGCTGAAGCCTCCACCAGAAGTGTCGTCGGCGGCCTCGAGCATGGCGGATAATTCTGTCTCCCAGGAGGATGAGGGGTTTGGTTGCGAGGTGCGAGATTGCTCCTGCATGAGGCGCACTTGCTCGTCCTCGCGGGCGTGCGAGAGGTTGGCGACTTTTTGCCGTGCGAGCTGCTGCTTTTTCAGCGTAGCGCTAAGGTGCTCGAGGCTTCTTCGGGCCTCGCCGAGCTGTGTTGATGTGGTACGAAGAGTGCTGTGAAGAGTGTCGAGCGAGGCTTGTTTCGACTTCATCTCTGCTTGGAAGGCTGACCCAGTCTCGGTGAGGAGGTGAGAAATGGCTATGGGGTATTAGTATCAAATCTTGACGGCTTATAGGGGAGCAGTTGACTTACAGGCAACGATCTCATCGCTGCTTTCTCGACTTCGCTGGCTTGACCCAGGAACGCCATTCTTCTCAGTTGTAGCTTCACCATTCGTCTTGCCCTCGGCGTTTTCACCTCCGATCCCAAAGTCAAGGGGCCTTAGGCCCACGCGGTTGGCAATGTTCGGGTCGGCGCCGACCTCCAGTAATTGCGAGATGATGCTCCTATTCCCAATCCGTGACGCAATGTTCAGTGCGGTGTCACCTACACTGTCTTGCGCATTGACAATCTCGCTCATGAAGCGCGCAATCCCCATCTTCGGGATAGCCGATTGTGAGCTGCTGGGACCATTACCGTTGGCCTGCGTGTTTTGGCTGTTTGGTACACTTCCCTGCCTCACTACCCACTCCAAAAGACTCTCGAGATAGTATCGGCTGGCGGCATTTCGTCCCTTGACTGCGCTAGTAACGGCAATATGGTGGAGAACTGTTCGTCCCTTGTGATCGCGAGCCTCAATTGTACCGCCCAAGACTTCGAGCAGGTCGGGAAATGATCCATGGTCCATCGAGTTGGTCACTAAACAGGCGCGCATCAACGCAGTCTCACCAGAGGCGTTAACACGAGCTGGTGAGGCTCCAGCAGCAATGAGAGCACGGAGAAGAGGCATGCGAGCGAGGGTAGCTGCCCAGTGGAGTGCCGTATGGCTCTGAAGATCGATGGGCATATCCAGTTCCAGGGGGTTCAAAGTACGGAGCATGTCGTGCTTAGAGGCATCGGCGGGGGTCGAATCCATGAACAGGCCCATCAGCATGCTGCGCTTCATCTCGACATCGGGCGACATTTCATACGGGAGGGGCGGCAGGGGACCGCTGCCATCTTCGACGGGCGATCGATCTTGAATGGCGCTCTGGGTGTACATGAAAGACTCGTTGGGTTCGGTCGGAGATCCTGGGAAAGTTGCGGCATACATATCCATATTCTGGCCATAACCGCTGAAGCTATCGGCAGGCGTTATCGTCACACGCTGACGTTTTCGAGGAGGCTCCGTCTCGTTGATCGGGACTGGGTTGCTTTGTTGCTGGGTTGAGTAAGCAGAGTCAACTTGCTGACCATAGTCGGAGGCAAAGCTCTGTTGAGAGTTGCCAGGGAAGTCATCGCCATTCTGCATCGACGGTTGTCGACTGAAGCTGGGTGCTCTCGTGGGACCATTGCGACTTCGGGGGCCTGGAGAATCGAAGCGGGCTTTGCTGATGGCGGCAACAGCATGTGAAGCGGTGCTGGAGATGTTCTTGAAGAAGGTTCCCGACAGGCCATTCGGTCTTCCATCGGCGCTCTGATTATACATGCGCTTGCGCTGGGCGGCCATAGCCTGTTCCTTAGTCGGAGTGTTAAAGTCGCCTCGGCCAGCGACACCACCATCTTGGCCCATATCGTAGGTCAGCAGAGGTCGCAGAAGCTCTTCAACGCCGTACTGGCGGCAGACCTGGACACCACGGTCGAATTTGATCCATGTACCCTGATATTTGCCATAGCCTCCTTGAACCTTTTCGTGCTCGCCCGTCTGGATTTCCTTTTCGAGGATCTTGGTTCGCTTTCCCTTATCGACTCCAGCAACCTTAAGGATCTGAGTGGCATTGAGCCACGAGTCGTTGCGACGGCGCATGACGGCGATATTGTTGACTTCCATCTCGTATACATCGACGCCCGAGTAGGATGCCTGTTTGCAAGGAATCGGTCTTGTTAGTGATCGCATAGTCTTGTAGATATATGTAACTAGAAGAGAGGGGGATATTCCATACCGAATAGATCTGGGGTCCTTCGGGCTCTCCATTATATCCTCGATGGAACGAGGCGGAGAGGCCCGGTTGCGATTGTTGGCTCATAGTGAAAGATTGCTGTGATGATTGCGATGCCGATGGCATCTTATTAGAGGAGAAGCAAGTCGTTAAAAGCGGTCGTCTTTAGTTCAAGCGCGGCTAGAAGAGAAGTCGAAGAAATGAAGCCCTCGAGGGCGCGATAGCATCACAGCGATGCAAGGATCGGTCGAAGGGGTACGTAGACGGCGATAGTGGATGGGGAAGTGACAGACGAGTGAATTGTATAGTATAAGAGAAGCGCCTCATGAGGCTGAGACCGGGATTCTGGGATTGCCCATGCGCCTCGTCGCCGTCGAGTTTCGTGGTTTTGTGCGCTCGAAAAACTGGTGGTTGCAGAGAGTTGAGATGAGTCGAGGCGAAATGAGCTTCTCGAGATAGCGCTGCAGTGGGCCGGGGCGGAGTTGTGCAGGTGAGGTTCAGTGCGGACGACGTCTTGTGTACCTGAACGGTACCCCGGAGATGGAGTGGGGAGAGCGCTGAGGGCTAGTGAAATAGCGAGCTGTGGTGACGAAACCGCCTAGAGTTTAGGGAGTGAGGTAGAGGGCTTGTCGGTTGCTGGAGCACCTGAACCCTGAGGGTCAAAAAAGAATTATGTTAAATGGTTCACCAAATCGAGTACAGGGCATGGAGAGAAGCATGAACAATTTGAATTGTGCGCGAGCGCGCAGATGATGCAGGCTCTGTACCTGCTCAAGCGACGCTCGTGCTCGTGTTAATTGCATGCACGTCAAAGTGACTTGTGCTCACTTGCAGCGGGCTCCCGACCGATTCCCGGTTGGGCTGGGCGACGTGGAATGAAAATGCGTTCAATTAATCGAGACGTGTCTGTTTCGTGCCTTTCGCGTCGCTCGGGGACGTGTCCGTGTCTCGCGCTCCGGGCGCGTAATTAACGTGAACGCACGGAACCCCGCTCTGAGGGAAGAAAATGAGGCCTGCCGACCCGGCCCGTTCTAGCGACCACCACCACCGTCAGTTGTTTCGAATCAGCTCACTCACGAGACATTGGTCGTGATCTGCAAGTTATGAATGTTTCTAGCACATGACGCTCACGGCCACGACTTTGCAGGCCATGCGTGAATGGTTGAGGCCGCTAATGCAACCACTTGTTGCTGGCCGCACAATCTTGGCCAGTCTTCACTGTGGAACCACGTGGTGCATGTGCTGTGTACAGTGCTTTGCATAAAATTATCCATAGGTTGATCTTGTACCATGACATGGTCAATGGTCACTTTCTCTGAACCGTATCTCAATCAGTGACGTGCGCCGGAGTCCTCAGTCTTTGAAAAGTATCCTACCTCCAAGTCAGCTCAGTAGTTGCAGCTGAGCGTTATGGGCGTGCTGATGCCGCCATACACATGAGAGAATTACACCAAAGTCCAACGATAGAATGCTTCGTGGGGTCAGAGGTAGACTCGAGTTAATGTTAATGTTCCACATGTTGGAAAAGGCCTGGCCGCCTTGAAGAGTATCCTTTTCATCCACATCTTCGATCAATTGTGTGTCTGGGAGCTACTAACTTCTACCAATCCCGGGGTTTTACCGCTGATACCGATACCGAAAAATCGCAGCTACAAGCTCCAAGAGCTGAGTTTATTAGACCTCTACCTAGTCTACCATCTTAACTTTTTCCTTTTCAACTCTGTATTATTGTCTCTCTCCCGAGGCCTTGTGCCTCTCTTTAATTCTAGCTTACTTCGTTTTCATGTACCAAATCGCCTACAATGCCTCGCCCACACTCGGCCATCCCCGAGTTCCTCCCTCCTCTCCATCTCTACCGACATCTTCTCCGTGAATCCTCCTATCTCCCTCCCGCCTTTCGATTCTCAGTCACCTGGCTTATCCGTACTCGATTTCGCAATCATCAGAAACCTGACTCCCTACAAGACAAGCGTCGCGCCACGGCGAACAATGCCCTCCGCAGGCTCAGAGCAGCCAACGGCGGCGACAAGCGTTATATGGAACAGCTTATGCTGAGGGGTTTCGGAAGGGAAGGCCCTCGTAGGCGATCTCTCGTCTCGGATTTTTTACACGCATCAGGACCCAGCGACTCGGATGCTCTGGAGGCGCTCATTGAAGGTGCCGCCGTCACGGGTAGCTCTTCGGAAACCAACAAAATTGTTCAGCCCGCCGAAATAACATCAAAGCGACATAATTCCTCCTTGAATCAGCAGGGCGATCAGACTGCGAGCGCTGCCCCGGGCAAAGGGGAACAGGCAGCGGCCACCACGCCTCAAACAAAAATTGTGACCAAACATGTTAAGAACAAGTTTTACGAGAAGTGGGATCTGCCCAAGCTTGAAGAGCTGCTCTTAGCTCAACGAAAGTTACAAAACAATACCAACATCAACTGGCCGAAACGCGTTATCAAAAATCTCAACGACGACAATCGTGTACCGAATACCAACATCTGGGGGAATGCGCCTGCCGAACCCGTTGTTCGGGGTAAGAAGGCACGGTTTTGGCGGTTTACAGTTAGAAAAGCCACGATGCCCCTTAGCAAAGGCGAATGGGAGCTACTCGGTCGGCTAAGCCAGGGAGCACAAGAGAAGGACGAGTGGAAGGTTCCTGAGAGGCGACCAGCCGCAAAACCTATACAATCCATCGGGCAGAACTCTTCTTCGGATTGGGAATGGGAGGCCTACGCCAGCAAACCCATCGACAAGGTAGAGCGCAGACCACCAAGGCGAGACTATGGCATGCCACGGAAACGGGAAAAGGAACCATATCAACGTCAAACCAAGGAACGCAAGATCACACCACGATGGTTCCGTCGGGCTTACCAACGGGTATGGCAAATCACGCCGAAGATGGACGAAGATCCGCAATCGCTGAAAAGAACTTTCACTTGGGGTCGTCTAAAGTCTCCTGCTGTTCCTGCGTCGGCTGCGCAACTTGATATCTTTGATGGTGTCGACAGTAGGGGCAGGAAGGTGCGGAAACTTTCCAAGTCCTAACCCGAATCAACGGCTCGAAGCTGCAGTTCCTGTGTGTGTTGGTGGCTTCCAATTGCATGTTCCGGTTCAGCCGTTTATTCCCATATACACTACCTCTTTCAATCCGTTAGGCTGGCCAGCTTGGCCAGGCCCTCGCCATCTACCCGCATACCAACCCACTCGTTCATGGCGCTGGCGCCGATACTCTCATAGAACTTTATGCTGGGCTCGTTCCACCTGAGCACGACCCACTCGAGTCGAGCTCCCTTGATGGCAAGGACTTGCTTTGCTAGAGCGCTCAACAGCTTCTTGCCATATCCCTTGCCACGTTCCGACTGTCGCACATAGAGGTCTTCGAGGTAAATGCCCGCGCACGACCGCCACGTGCTATAGTTGTAGAAATACAGCGCCATGCCTACAGCGACGCCCTCGGGAGAGATGAGGAGCAGACATCGAGCGGGTCGCGTTGGCGAGGTTGGCTCAGTGTCGGGAATCGGTGAAGAGTCAGCATCAGGCGAGTCTGACGCCGCAAAGGCGACTGTGGCTTGGATGCTCTCGACCGTTGCCTTGTTAGCGTCAGGCTCTTTCTCGTAGTCGGCAAGCTCTTGGATAAGCTGCAGGATCACGGGAGCATCTAGTGAAGAGATCTGGTTAGCATCATGACAGCTCCCAGAAGCGTCTTCAGCTGAGGGAGCTCACCCTCCTTGCGCGCGTGACGAATTGTTGCCATTGTATGTACGATAGACGCCTTTTATTGTATAAAACGCTAGAGATACCCTCTAAAAAGAACAAACTTGTGCCAATGGAAAATTTTCGAGAACACAGAAGTGCGATATCTTCAATTTATTCCGCGATCCTGTTCAATTTTGGTGGGGCAGAATGGAGTTTCCAACAGTGAAGGGCGCGCCTTCGCGATCGCGGGGTCCATGGGAGGGGGCAGCTCTCAGCCATAATAGGATTAGCTAAGTTGCATCACCCAGGATTTTATTCCCGACCGAGCCTGTGCGTTCATCATCTTCTTGCACCACATGGACCTTAACCTACGAGATAAACTTGTTCGTTCGATTTGGTATTACAGGAAATATTCCGGGGTTACCAATCCGGCCCTCCGAGCTGGTGAACCACTTTTTGCGCGTCAATGCGCACACGCATTCAATTCCAACTATTCCCTGCATGGATGCTCTTCCTGGTGTGCACACCATGTGCTAAAAAGGAAAGGAATGCGGCTGCTATAGGGATAGAGGGCCGAAATCCTCCCTCAATAGCCTCTTCATTCCTAAACGAATTGTCCTCAGTTTCAAAGCAGAGTAACTCCCGCTAAGCGCGAACTCTCTCTACTCTAAGCCTCAAACGTCTAACGGTTTCGTGGATCCAAACATGACGGAAACCTTCAACCTATTCTCAGGTTCGTGAACCATACCCTAGACCAGCACCAAGGCTGCGCGGAGAGAGGTTCGTTTCTGTCCCTGCGGCGCCCTTGCATGCTCTGTACGACATTGCTTCTGTCCAGAACATGCTGCTGACTGCTTGCCACCAGTCCAAGTCCAGGCCCCTATAGTCTCAGGGTAGCTCGTGCCACGGCGTCTACCTCTCCTCATCCGCCAAGCTGAACAGCCTCGTTCAGCGCGATTGGCAACCAAATCCAGCCAGCCACTATCACCATGCGAGACATGCAGCACTGCTCGTTCAGGCAATTCATGTCTCTCCCAAGTGGACATGGCTTGCATCGGAAAACGGTAGTTCTTACTAGGCTTGTTAGGAGGCCCGTGAGATGCGGTCCAGCCCGCGTGGCTGAGTTTTGCATCCCGCTATCGAAGGAATCTTGGGGTTGATCGGCCGAGACTATCGACTCCACCACATCTCGATTGGGGGGGTCCTCCTGACAACCAACACCGTCCGAGTCGTTTCGGTCTCAGCTTAGCCACGAGCAACTCGCCGATGTGTGAATATCACGATGTGCGCTGCGCTCCCCCGAAGAAGCCGTCGGATGTGGCCAAACGTGCCGCGTTATGCCCATCCCTGGGCTCAGCTCTGCGACTTGCCTGAGCTGAATTGCTTTTCCCTCTCGGCAGTTCAGTTCCAGACCATGAATGGCCACGTCTGGCCGAAAAGCCAATTGTCCCGTATCCGAACCCTGCATTAGGCTGAAGGAAGGGTTGGAGGAGAACTGAGGAGGGAATTGAGTTGAGCAGATGGGCAGCAGAGCTCGGGGTATAAATCCCATCGCCTCCGCCCTTGTCTTTGATTCGGGGCGTAGACTGTAGACTCTTGTCCTAGCAACCACCGCCGTTCTGATACTTTGGCGTTTTGATCGAGCATGTTGGGTTTGCGAAAAACCTTTGACGGTAGGGCTGCCCTACGTACCAGTTTCACATCCTATTATCAGAGCCTCTTCCAAACCTCCATTGAACACTCCCAATTCCATCCCGACCCCCTCCCCCAAGTCGCTCTCAACTCTCCATCTAGCCTATTCAAAAATCCATTGAAAAATCCATGCTAACCTTTCTCTGTCATCTAGCCCGACGAAAACGCAAGAGTTCGTCTTCTTCCTCCCTCCGATCAGACGCACAGGAGAGCGCTTCCCCGTCTCGTGGCACTATGGAAGCTGTTCGGCAGGGCATCAAAGACTCCCTTTCCTCGTTGGGAAAGGATAAACATCTGGGTGATGCTGCCGTGTCCGTCCACGAGATGGAGCATTCCGACGGGGAGAGCGAGAGGACTACCGTTGTGTCCGACCGTGCCTCACACAACGGCGAAGCTGAGGCCCATAACAGCTCGTCGGTGACCAAGACCAGCAGAACAACCAGCAGCAGCACTACTGTCAATGGTGTGACCACGACTGCTACTACCATCACCAAGCTACTGCACTTCGATCGGTTGACCGAGGTTACCAGAACTGTCAAGAGCCTGATAGTTCGTCTTGATGACTACGATGAGCAGTTTGTCAATGAGATGGACCTATGGGGTTACCTCCAGTACATCTCTGATGAGCGTCTCATCCACATGCCTCGACGAGGCAGTGACTGGGACCGAGTCCTTAGCACAGCTCAGTTCTTCGGTCTCCAGGTGTCTAATTTCGGTAAGAAGATCGAGACATTTGCTCATGGCGGCCATGCCTCAGTATCGGCTGTCCTGGCCAGCTGCCAGGTCCTCCTTGAGGTTTGTACCCTTATGCTCCAATTACTTATAACTGAATGTCGTGCTGACGGTTATTCTCAGATTGGTCATAACCAAGCCAAGGCTTTGGTGCCTACCTTCATCGCTTTGTACGAGCTGGCGATGCTCCTTTCCAACGTCTCCCGTATCCACCAACTGGAGCATATGTCGGCGCCAATCAAAGAGGCCGCCGCTAGCATATTCTGTGACCTTGTTCACCTTGTCGGCTGCATCGCCAGCCACTACAAGCAGAGAATCAGTGGTTTGAAGGCCGGTGCACGCGTCAGCATCAGCTTCGATGCCGCTTTTGGCAAGCAGATTGACAACATTTGGCAAGCTAAGGATGCCCTGTGCGACCGTGTCTGGGCATACAGACTTGGAAACAAGGCCTTTTCTATTAGCCTCAAGTCTGTCCGCCGGCGACTGCAGCCTTCAGTTGGACCTTCTGTCAGAAATGCTCTTTACGACGAGGTATACGAGCACCTTGACCGGTCCGAAGACACCTGCAACTGGATCAAGGATCGTTTGGTACACTTCCTTGGAAGTAACGAAAAGTTCCTCACCATTACTGGGGCTGCCGGCTGCGGCAAGAGTGTACTCGCCGAGTGGGTTCAGGAGAGGCTTGCACGCCCTCTTGAGCACAAGTCCTACTCCGTCCTCACATACAACTTCCCCTGGGACTCATCAGAGGAGGCAACATCGCTTGCTTGTGTCAAGAGCTTCCTCTTCCAACTGCTCGAACGCAGCGTGGGCGATGTTGCGCTCTATGAGAGGTTGGTCCAGGCGTTCGAGGTCTATGCCAAGACTTCCAACGCTGCAAACCTTGAGGCAACTCTTTGGGATACCCTGAGGACTGGACTGCATGCTGCTGAGCGCGCAGAGACTTCGTTTGTCCTCTTGACTGATGGCTGCGATGAGATGGCCGGCGGCGAGAAGAGCGCTGTCAAGTTCCACAAAACTCTTCAGGGTTGTGTTGCCAAGCTCCCCCAGACGCGAGTTATTACTTTCTCTCGACCCGTCTCTGGTCTCAAGGATGGCTGTGAGCACCTTGGGATCACCGAAAAGGAGATCCACGAAGACATCAAGGCCCACCTCAAGCAGACCCTGTCCAAGTCATGTCATTACCGAGACATGGATGTTCGAGACCGCGAGCAGCTCATCGATGGCTTGATGGCAAAGTCGAAGGGCAACTTCCTTTGGGTGTTTTACGCTGGCCGTCTTTTGCTTCGAGAGACTTCCTGCGACTCATTCCGCGCTGCCAGCAAGAAAATCAGCGCTAATATCTCCGATGTGCTTCGCTCTGCCGTGGAGCGTCTGGATCTCAAGAAGAATGAGATGCTGCAGCATCTTTTGTCGTTCATGCTCATCACCGAGACGCCCTTCGCTGTTGAAGAGATTGCTGAGCTTCTTGCTACGGACCTTCACAAGCGAGCTATGGGTGCTACTGCTCTCAACATTTCCAAGTTTGTGTCTGAGCACTGCGCTGACTTTATCATCATTCGGGGCGGTCGCCTTCATTTCCGCAATGCTGTCGTTCAGGCACATATGAAGGACCTGCTCGGAAAGTCGCTTCTCTCGGTTAAGGACGCTCACTTGCAGCTGACGCTCAGAATGCTTCTCTATGCGCGATTGAACCTCGACGGCGACCAGGAGTTGCTTGTAGATGAGTTGGAAGACTCAGTCGTTGATGCTGTGCTCCACAGGCACCATTTGATGGGCTATGTCATGCGAAACTGGGTTGTCCACTTCAGACATGCCGGCTTTGTCGCCTCAGGCGGAGAAGTCAATCTCCCCAAGGGGTTCCGTGACATCTTTCCTGAGTCTGTCATGTTTGCCCTCCTGGAACGACCTTGCTGGCGCAGATACCATGGCCACCAAGATGCTCTTGGCCTGCACGAACTTACCCTCCGCATTCGAGAGACGTGCTTTGGCAAGGAGCACGTCACGGTCTTGCAGAACCTCATCACGCTGGGTCATGTCCACATCAAGATCACGACTTCAACAGAGGCTTCCACATGTGGAGCGCGATACTTTTACCGTGCCGCCAAGCTGGGAGAGATCATCTTGTCCAGGACAAGTGTCATTGTCGGCGCGTGCACTCACTTGTTCCTGACCTGCACCGAGACCATCGTCATCACCAAGCGGACGGAGATCATCACTTACCGTGAGGAGATGATCCGCTTCTGGATCGAGATCTGCAAGCACAAGCATGGCCGCTCTAGCGACGAGGTTATCTGCTGGTACGAGAAGCTTGCTAAGCTCTACATCGACATCAAGGAAGAGTGGCGTGCCACTGCTGTCTACAAGGAGCTTTACGAGATCATCGTCATCCGGTTCGGCAAGAAGTCTCCCGAGGCTGGGCGAATCGGCGCCTTCTTTGGCACCCTTGACATTGTGCTCAAGGGTGAAGAGGGCGAGAAGGGCATCGGTGAGCTTGAAGAGTTCATCTTTGAAACTAGCGAGGAGCTCGAGATTCACGACCACCTCTGCATCGCCATGATGATCAAGTTGGCCAAGTCTTACCACGCTTGTGGGAAGTTCTATTTGGCTGAGAGGCTCTTCATTAGCCTTTGGCGCCGTATTTCGATCACCTGCAGGGTCAAGGCCAGCATCGAGGTGCACATTGCCAAAATCCAGATTGCTCTCGAGTATGCTAGGTTCTTGCGGGAGCTGAAGCGCACCGAGGAGGCGACCAACATTCTCATCTGCCTCTGGGCCGAGTACGAGCACCACCACTGCGAAACCGAGACTCTCATCATCTGGATCAGGGAGCTCGGCACCGTCTGCCGGACCTTTGGCCTCTACAACATCACCATCACCATCCTGACCAAGGTCTGGGGCTGGTTCAAGGGCTGTGGTAAGGGTGAAAACGAGGAAGCTCGACGCACTACAGTCCTCATCACTGAGGTCGTAGAGGAGGTCACTGAGACAACCATTACCACCAAGACGACCACTACTACCACGACCGAAGTCACTGAAACCGTGGTCAAGGAGATCTATGAGACTCATTACCATCGCTGCAAGAAGACCAAGGTGGACCATGCCTTCTTTTCATCCTGCATGGCTTTGATCGGCCTCTACTTTGAGCACCACAAGTGGTCCGAAGCTGAAGTCATCATCAAGCGAACTCTCGAGATCACTTGGAAGGCCATCTTGAGCACAGATGTCAAGATAACCCTGACTGAGCACTCCGTCAGAGAGTGCGTTCTTGTGGCGCGCCGTCTCGCCAAGTGCTACCATCATCAGGGATTCTTTGAGAAGGCCGAGCACATCTATCTGCGTATCTACTACGCTTGCCTCACTTCTCTGGCCCTGAAAGACGAGCTGCTCTGCGAGTCCCTCACAGTGCTCATCGAGTTCTACGAGGAGCATCACCGCCACGAGAAGGTGATTGAGATCTATGTCGAGATCCTTGAGAGATACAAGAAGCACCTGGGCCATACCCACCATCTGACCATAAAGACTCTCTATCATTTGGCTCGCCACTGCAAGCTTATTGGTCACAAAGATGTGTACACTTATTATCTCGAGATTGTCACTATCCTCAACAAGGGCCTCAAGCACTGCCATCGCGATGCGTTCGAGGCCTCTCTCTTCCTTGTTCGCCATTATCACCATCGCAGGATGTGGGTTGAGCTGCGAGATATCTGCGTCTTCATGTGGGAGACTGTCTGCCACCACCATGGAGAATGTGACTTGACCGAGGAGATCATCTGCGAGATCTATGAAAAGTACACCTATGTGCTCGAGGTCCACATCAAAGTCGAGTTCTCGGTTCTCTACAAGATCTCTGTCGAGTACAAGGAAGTTGTCAAGATAGTCTGTGGTGGGGACTCCTCTGCTTTCATCTTGGCCCTGATTGCCTTCGCTAAGATGTGCGAAAAGCATGAGAAGCACGAGCACGAGGCTGTCACTATTTACGAGGAGGTTATCAAGAAGACCACTACGACTAAGACAACTACCACCACTGTCACTGAGACCACGGTGCAGACAGTCAAGAAGCGCCTCTCCAAGTTGTATGTGACAATCATCACCTCGGGCAAGAGCGGTACTACTACAAAGATTCCTCTGGACCGGGCTATCCTGATCTGCATCGAGACCTACGAGCAGCTCAAGATCCAGTTTGGATGTTGGCACGAGGAGACGCTTCGGCAGCTCCAGTACATCGTTACGTTGTACCACAAGTGCAACACGAAGGAAACTCGCCTGAAGATGATTCAGCTGCTGGAGATCTCTGTCGTCGAGATCATCACCTCCTTGACGGTTTCGACCACTCTGTTCAGGGCTGCTCTTACGCTGGCCTCAATCTATGTCAGCGTCAACCTGGTCCAGCAAGGCCATGAACTTTTGCACCAGCTGCGACACCTCATCATCTTCCGAGGAGGGATGCCATCCAGCGACATCACCATCAAGCTGGATGTCCATGTGAGCAAGCTGGTATTCGTCTTCTTGAGCGGCTTTGAGCATGGTCTCTGCGGAAAGGACTGCGCCACTACCTACTCGGAGATCATGGCTACCATCATGTATGAGTCTTTGCTCTATGAGGAGTACTCTCGTGTCATTGAATACGAGAAGAACCTCGAGATCATTCTGGAATGCGGTGCCAAGCTGCGCTGCTTCTGGGAGGAGCACAAACGCGTCCAGCTTCTAGTTATTCTCGACAAGAAGCTGCTCCAGCTTTTCAAGGCCGAGTACGCAGCCTACTTCAAGGGAGTTAGCGATGATCACATCCATCTCTTCTACCTCGCCCTGCTTGGCGAGCTCGGAGTCGACCGCGGCGCCACCAAGATCGATTTCGCCCTTCTCGCCGTCAAGGCTGGCAGCGCCAGGGTCAAGACGCTCCTCCAGGCGAGCGACTGGCATTGTGCCCAGCAGCTCGGCCACTGTGTCTTCCACTTTGCCAAAAACCAGAAACTGTATCAGCGCCCAAGCTGCATCCAGTACGGCTACAAGCTTGCCGAGTTCCTGGCGGGCATCGACGTGCCGCACCCATCTGGTCCCAAGGACGAGAAGACCAGGAACGACATGCTGACAACTTCGCGTGAGATCATGACGGAGGTGCTGGCTGCTTTCCGTGCGGCTAATATCGACTTTGTCAACCTGCGCTTTGAGGACATTTCTGGCCTCATCCGCTTGCTCGGTGCGCAGCGCAACTGGGATGAGCTTGAGGTCCTACTTGCTCGCCTTTGGCACGCTCGCGAGAGGATGCAGAGATCAGGTGGCTGGTCTCCTGCTACGGTCTTGGACATTGGAAAACTCCTCGTGCACGCCAAATATGCTCGCAACGATATTACCGGCGCCATCGACACGGCCGAGTTGCTCTGCTACAACTTGCGACGCAGCAGAGGTCGTCTTGACCTCGAGACTCTGGCCTTCTCACGGCTCCTTGCTAGCTTGTACGTCTCGGTTGGCCGAGCTGCGAGCGCAATGTCAATCCATGAGGCTGTGCTGCGTGAGATGAGCTCATGCTGCCACGGCAACGAGTTTGGTGAGGCGTACCCCGATCGCCAGCGTCTCATTTTTGAAGCGCGAATCCATCTCGAGCTTCTAAAGGCCGCGCATCACCAGCTTCAGGGCTGGACCAAGCCGGCCATTGAGTTCCGGGACGTTCACGACCGCTTGAACAACGGCCTCGGTCTTGAAATGCCTGCTTTTGAGAAGTGGTGCGGCACCGTGTTGGACAAGAGCCTTGACGGAGGCAAATACATGGCTCCAAAGGAGTGGAAGATTAAGGGCAATGTGAAGGACTGTGTGCTCTGGAAGAGGAATTCTCGCCAGAGGCCGCACAATGGGTTGGACGTGGTTCACACCGCGCGTCGGTGGTGGTTGGTGTACTGATGATGTCTAGTCAGGTGATGTTCTTGACGCTGGCAATGTCTCTCCTTACGGGTTGGAATTTCTTTTTGTATTAATAGGTGTCTTGAGTATGCGAGATTCATTCTTTGGGGAATTTCATTAATATGTGTGTTTGAGGACGATTGTCCTGGGGTAATATTATTTTGTTTCAACACTTTCGCCTTCTAACACGTGAAACCGTCCTTGTATTCTCAAGGCACTGGGTGACCGAGTCTAGTGTGTGTATATCCCGCGCGTAGAAAGCTCCCCGCGACCATTTTCCATGACTGCTATGGATGCTGAATGAGGGAATTCATTAATCCTCTATTGATATATGTGAAGTCTATAATTGTGGTCTATATGTACATATTCGAAGTAGATATTACTTGACCTCGTCAGATGGCCAAGATAGCAGCGAGGCCCATCAAGAGACGCCCAAAATGCACACTTGTTGCCTCAGCACCATTTCCAGTCGATGATGGATCCGCGGTGTTCGACGATGTAGATTCGCTCTCAGAAGCTGCGGCTGTAGTCTCAGAGCTAGAGTTATCCGTGGTAGATGCCTCACTGGATTCATCGGTTCTCGTCTTGGTAGCATTGGAGGTTTCCTCAGCCTTATTTGTGGTCGTTTGTTCCTTCTTCGATGTCTTGGTGGCATCCTCAGTGCTCGTTTCATCATCGGCAGTCTTCGTCGTGGAAGCTTTTCGCGTCTTTGAAGCAGTTGCAGAGCTCGATCCGTCGTCATCTCCAGCCGCCTTGATCTGCTTCTTGACCCATTTGGAGACCTCATCGGTATACACATCAAAGTAGTTCAAGTGCGTTTCGACCTCGTCGCCCTGCGCACAGATGGGATCCGTCTCAACGCAGTAGTTGCGCAGCACATCGCCGTACTTTGCCAAGTTGGCCAGTTGACCGCCCGGTCGCGGGAAGAGGCCATCTTTTCCAGCGCCGGTGAGGGCGTTGTAGGGCTGGTTGGCTGTATGGCGCGTGTCTCCAAAGATCATTGCGGCGACGACTGCAACAATGGTAAGTATGAAAACACAGCCATGATGATAGTTTTTGGATCAAACTCACTCTTGTTGCCCGGCCGAGTTTTCGGATCCAATCCTTTATTGTCCTTTTGCACACAGCCCTGGAAGAAGACTCCTCCTCCTCCGCCGAGAATATCACCTACGATGTGTCCCCCTTGGGAATACCCGCTCACCACGAGCTTCGAGTCCGGACACTGCTTGTTGTATGTGGTGATCTGCTGGATGCCGTTCCTGGCGCCCTCAAAAACCGAGTCGCAGTATGGCGCTTCGAGGGGGTTGTAGAACTTGATGTCCTCGTAGTCGCAGCTGTCGAGGCCGGAGCAGATAGCGCTGGCTAGCTTTCCCTGTCGGCCTGGGTAGGGCTCATTGTTCCCCTTGGCGAGGAATATGTGGACATCTTTGCAGGCCGAGTCGCGAGCGTCGAGAGTGTGGCCCTCTGTGACCGCGAGGATCAGGGAGAGAGCAATTGTTCGCTTCATTGTTGTTCTTGAGAAAGCGACGATGGCGCAAAGCGAAGATACACAACAAACTCGAGCGCTCAAACAGAAACCCGTTTCATCCTCCTCGCCAGGGTTCCCTGGGAACGGCCCGGGCTTTTTAAGTTATCTCAGCATCGGCAGCGTGTCAAGTTGGGACGATCTCTCTCGCCAAGGGGAAATGACGAAAGGTGCCCAATGGGTTTCTCAAACCCTTGCCAGAGTGTTCATGTTCCTGCGTATGTCACCTATCAGGACGATTCCGGACGAAAAACTGCCCCATTTGGGCGGAGTCGTGGAGAAAAAACCAGTTTGACAGGCTTGGTTTATGGTGGAGCGGCCAGGGGTTTTACGAGATCCTGAGGGTGGATCGCAATGAACCATTCGGTGATACCGAGTCGGCAATTGAGTTTTCCTTTGAAGAGTGGTAGATATATATATATATAATCCATTAAATCTTTGGTCATTCATTCGTTAGACAACATATACATGGGACGCCATCTACAGCAGATACCGATAAGTCGGCGACATGTCACCAAGCTCAGTCTTTTCCTCCTCCGACAGTTCCTCCCCAGACGGGTTCGCGTCTCTCCTCTTGTTCTCCGACAAGACGCACACGCCGTAGATGATACACGCGATGATGGACAGGGTCGTGAAAGCAATGCAGATGGAGTAGCCGGGGATGAACTTGGGCGAATCCTTCTTCAAAAACGCAAACACGGCGATGATGCCACCAATATTTCCGAAGCCGACTTGCCATGCTGAGCCAATCGATCGTCTGTGGTGGCCTCCTAGGTTCATGTTAAACCAACACACGATAATCGGCATGGCCGTGTATGCGCCCATCGCGACGAGGAACAGGGCCGCGTATTGAACCTTGGTGTTGTCGTGGACGGCAAGAAGGATGGCGAAGCCCGCAATTGCGACGAGAATGGAAAAGATGGCGAAGCCCGCACGGTGTCGAATCTTGTCCGACACGATCGCGACGATCATGGAGAAGGCGAAGGCGACGGCCCACGGCGGGACGCTGTGCAGCTGCGTCTGAACCGGGCTGTAGCCGTACGTCTTGATGATGCCGGGGGCGAAGTAGGCGTAGCCGTAAGCCGGGACGATGAGGCCAAAGTACATGAAGCCGCCCAGGATGATCTTGTAGTCCTTGAGGATGCCGACGACATCGGCGAAAGTGGTCCTGCGTTCGGCGCCGGAGCGGCCCTGGTCGGCCTGGAGTCTCGTCGTGATGTAGGTCCTCTCGTCCTGGCTAAGCCATTTGGCCTCCTCGGGGAAATCGGGCAGCAGAAAGTAGAAGAAGAAGCTGGCAAAGACGGTGAGGGCGCCCTCGAGGATGAAGATCCAGCGCCAGCCCGCGTAGCCCCTCAAGCCGTTCATCTTGCCAATCGCCGCTGCGAGTAAGCCACCAAATGCGCCCGCGAGAGTGGTACTGTTGAAGAAGAAGGAGTAGCGGCGCTGGGCTTCGTGGCGGCGGTACCACATGCCGATGAGATAGAAGGCTGGTAGCAGTGTAAGCAAGAGGTTTGAATACCGTGTGTATGGTTCAATGACTAACCTCCCGGAAACATGCCCGTCTCAAACAGGCCGAGGAAGAAACGAGTGGCGATCAAGCCGCTGTAGTTCTGGACTAGGCCCTGCAGCAGGGTCGTGAGGCCGAAGAGGAACATGTTGAGGCTCAGCCAGACGTGGGGCTTGAAGCGCTTGAGCAGGATGTTGGAGGGAATCTCGAAGAGGACGTACGGCACGAAGAAGACGACGAGCGCGTTGTTGTACTCTGTCTTCTTGAGGCCGAGTTCATCCGAGAGGCCGTACACGTCGGCATTGGCGATGTTGACTCGATCTGTCGGGGAGCAAGAGTTAGCTGGATGGGTCAATTGCTTTAGAAATGAACGGTTCACGAACCCAGAAAGGCAAGCAGGTACATGATGCAGAGGAACGGAATGACGTGAAGGTCAATCTTGGTCATGAGCTTGCGATCGGTCGTGCCAGGCGGGCAGACCACCTCGAGGCCATCAGCCTGAACATGGCCAGGGCTGCCGCCGCCAGCGCGTTCAGGATCGAATGACACAGGCGACTCGGCGCCGTTGTGCTTCTCGTCACCGCTGAGGGCCATTGTGTTGTGTGTTCCCCTGATCCTTGGACGATTGACACGCGGTGAAGGAGAAGGAATGGGCCCTCAAGAAAAAGAGAGCATAGAGTTGAGGGGAGCAGGCAAGATTAATAAATATAAAGAGGGGACCCTGCCATGTCTCGGAGCCAGCCAGTGAGTGGCCCTTTGGTTGCTGGGTGGTACATAGGCACGAGTCACACACACGACGATCTTTTCTTCTCTCCTCATCTTGCTACATGGAGTAGTATTCTTCTACAGGCAGTAATATCCCGGCAATTCGTGTGGATCATCGGAGCCGAGGTCGGGTCAGAAAAGCGATGCAACATGACGGTCCCAATATTGGACGACCCCATCACCAACCAACCCCCGTGCGCGGAGGCTAGATGGCCTGGCCCCGGACCCCGCAAAGCATGGGGCTGAAAGCCAGGTCGAGCAGGTCATGAGCTTGACATTGGCTGGGGTCCGTAGGGAAAAACTCTGATTGTTTTTACCGATGTCGCTCGGTGAGAGGCGATTGGAGAGGAGTGCAGGTGCTCACTTGACTCAGCTTTGAAGATCCGGCCTCATGTCCCGAGTTGCTGGAGTTTGTAACCAATGGCTAAGTCTGGTGGTACCGTAGATTTGTCGCAAGCCAAGGCCTGGTAGCTGCTCGGGGGACGGGATTAAAACCTCCGCTAATGCCGCCACAGCTGCATCGACGCCATAGCCGAAGAGCCGTCTGAGATGGCGGCTCTGCTTTCGAAAAGAAAAAAGGCAAGCTTCGATTGAGTTTTTGGGAACCTCTGCTTGGGATCCATCCAACGCCATCATCAAAAAAGGAAGCTCAGTCAAAGATGATTGCAGCCATCCCCTCAGTCCCCACGGGGGAAATCCTCCATGGGCTCTCCGCGGGAGGCAGTCTCGGGATTTAAACACCGGACTAAAGGAGCTGGCCATAATTCCCGTCCTTGACCGGCACTTCGGGATATTACTCTACCGTAGGCAGGCACCAAATTCGCATTGGATGCTTATTACCCCAGAATCTTACAGTAGAGGTATGTTTAGGTGTATTCCGCCCTTCTCCGCATCATTGAACCTCCGCAATGACGCAGTCGTTTATTGCGCCATGCTCGCTGAGAAGACGCCTGAGTGAAAGGCATTGTGTATTTTTGTTTTGATGATTGGTCGTGCTGGATTGGTCAACATGATATCATAGGTGCCGAGTCTTGCACCTGGAGTGAAGGGATGCCCACTAAACTCCGGGCGTTATCTCCATCCGCTCAAGGTAAACCTTGATCAATGAATGAATCACTTCACAACCCGACCACAACAAAATCCTCCCAGCAGCCATGGCGACTTCCGAACACAACAAGTACGGGCCCGGCTATGCCGCCTCCCAGGTAAAGCACCATGAATGGAGGACCGCCGAAAACAGCAGCGAGCATCTGCTGCCCAAGCTGCAGTCCATGGCAAGGGACAACCCCGCGCTCAAGCTGTTGGACGTCGGTGCAGGCTCTGGCACCATCTCCGCATCCCTGGCAAAGTACATCCCACAAGGTCAAGTCGTCGCTACCGATATATCTGATGAGATCCTTGGCCGGGCGAAAGAGTATGCCCACTCTCAGGGCGTGACCAACATCCAATTCCAGCAAGCAAATGTATACGAGCTCCCCTTCCCAGACGCCGCCTTTGACATCACCCACGCCCACCAGGTCCTTTGCCATTTAGATGCACCTACGGATGCAATCCGTGAGATGCTGAGAGTGACAAAACCTGGTGGGATTTTGAGCCTGCGAGAGAGCGATATGCACATGTGGTGCTTCTGGCCAGAGACTCCCGGGCTCTTCAAGTTTCACGAGAATCAGATCAAGATCTTGCAGGCGAATGGAGGACAGGTTAAAGGGGGACGTCAGCTTGTCTCGTGGGCCTTGAAAGCCGGAGTAGCTCGTGAGGATATCACTGCCAGCTTCGGGACTTGGTGCTATAGCGCACCAGAGGATAGGAAAGCCTGGGGTGAGTGATGCCATCGGTCATTGTTAGAAGATGCTGACATGTTCTAGCTGGAGCCATGATGGAGCGATTAACCACTGGCCACATACGTGGAACTTCTGTCAAGTTGGGAATTGCAACCGAGAATGAACTGGATGAAATGGTGCAAGCCTGGGGGCAGTGGATGGAGACGGATGATGCGACTCTGGGGATAATGAACGGTCAAGTATTGATAGACAGGAAATAAGCTAACAAAACATGTCCCTTATACAACCACCCGGACACATGCATCGAGACCTTTTGATCCAACAGACTTGACAATCTTGCACAGAGGCGCCCAGGCTCCTAGGATTGCCGTTATACCCGTGCAAAGAATCATCGGTCCATACTTTGTCGCATAGCCAAGAGCGTCAGCCGTCGAGATGGAGTTGCCAGCAGAGATGAGCGCGCCGCTGACTGGTCCACCGACGACAAACCCAAGCCCCCGCCCTCCAAGTAACATCCCAAACACCAGTGAGGTATCTATGGACGTGTTGTCTCCTTTGATCTCCTGCAGGGCTCCTGACCATGTGGCGCTGAAGCCTCCTGCGAAGAAGCCGTAAAGGATCACAAAGACCACCATTGTGCCGATGTTGCGACTCATGCCCCAAAGGAGAAAAACTGGAAGCGCACTCCCCAGAGATGACACCAGTACGACTCTGGAAGCGGAAACCTTGTCTCCAAGCATACCATGAATCAGAGATCCGGGCACAGAGGCCAGCGAGAAGAGTGCCAACAGAATGGGGCCGGTAACAGACGAGAGTCCAATTGCGCTGGCGTAGCTGGCCAGGTAGGTGCTCGGCATCAAGTATCCCAGAGACTGGACGACGATGCCGCTCTGAAGCATCCAGAACGAAGCAGATCCAAAAAAGGCAAAGCTGACCGGTCTTGGCCGCGAGTCACGGCTCAGCTCAACCCTTGGCTTGAGGAAGAAGAGAGTCGGCAACGTCATGGCAGCGGACGCAACTGTCCACGAGAGCAGGGTGGCTTTAAGACCAAACCTCTGCAGCAGAGCATTGAATAGAAACGGCATGACAACTCCAACAGCCGATTTGCCAGCCCACATGATCCCGTATGCAAGACCCTTCTTCTCCACGAACCATTCGTCCATGTAGACCGAGATGGGGCTGAAGAGCAGGCTGCATCCGATGGCGTAGAGGACGCCCTGGGTGGTGATGAGTCCCGCGACATTCTCTACGAATGCCGATGTGATCAGGCTGATGACGGTGACGGCGAGGCCAAGGGGACCGCACCACCGTCGAAGGTGAGGATATCGATTGAGGGCGATAAAGGCTAGGGGCATCATGAGGTACAGGATTCCTCTCTGGGAGGCACCAATGGATGCGATGGCACTGGGTGAAGAGCTGAGCGTTCCGTGAGAGGAGTAGTACTCTTGGAAGATGCCAAAGGAGACTGAATATCCTGCAGTGGTCTCGTTAGCTGCTGCGTCAGTGAGGAGGCTATGACATACCCCAGATCGGAGCCTGCGCAATGGTGCAGCATGCAAGAGCAATATATGCTCCACGGCCGCGGTCCGTGGGCGGCAAAGCTTCGATGGGAGTTGGCTCGATACGATGCTCTGTTTGGTGATCATGGCCAGAGCGAACGCTGCCCAGCTCGTGAGAGGTTTCGGACGCCATAATGTGTCGTGCCAAGATAGTAAGATGTAGAGATTGAATTCTATATCGAATGAGGAAGAAGAATTCCCGGTGGTTTTTAAAGGAGAAAAGAGGAGTCAATTTCACAGAGTCTCGGTGAAGAGGATTATTTCCTCTTTTGGAAGCTCAGCCCTTTGGTTGACGAGAACGATGTCATGCTCCATCGCAGTCACTTGGGATGGACCAATCGGATCCACGACGATGCCGACATCGCAATTCTTTAATGACATGTAAATAATGAATATAAAGATGGGAATTCGACATGGCACACGGCCCAAGACATGAGATACGGAAGGGCTATTTCGAATTGACAGCCTGGCGAACAAAATCTGATCCGAACTGGTGTCGACGGTTTAAACCCATTTGGATTTTGATAACATATGGACCTCTTAATCAAGAATTCGTGGTGTTTGCTTGCTGAAAATGAAATTCCCTGCTATATGTTGCCTGCCAGAAAAACCGATCGACTTGACCCTGGAGGTACACTACGTCTCAGGGGGGATATAGTCTCAAAGCTTAGATATAGCTTATCTATTGCATTACATAGAAAATAAACACCATAAATCGATAAAAAATATATATAGTCTGCAGACTAAAGCTCGGTTTCAATGCTCAATCGGGGCAGAGCTTGGCCCGGTGCGGATCGGCGAGACAGTCAAAAAAATCAAACAGACCTCCACCGACAGGACATACCCAGTTCCTTCACTTATCGCATCGGATTTCTCTTTAAAATTTCATTTTCCCGTTGATCAAAAGGCAAACTCAACATATCCTGGTCATATCACTTCATCACAGCCCGGGTTAAATCATTCTTCAGGCTTCAACACCAACCACACCCACACGCCGTACTCTCTCTCTCCCGCCATGCTTCTTCAACACACACCAAAACACCTGCCCCTCACCAACACCACGACAACACCTGTTTTAAAAGCCCCCGTTGGGGTGGATGAGCACCTTGGTGTACCCGTCAATCCTCTTGTCAAACTTTTCGTAGGCCACCTCGGCCTCTTCAATGTTGATCTCGTGCGACACGACAAAGCTGGGCTTGGCTCGGCCGGCGATGATCAGGTCCCGCAGGTAGCGGTTGTAAGACTTGACGTTGCACTGGCCGGTTCCGAGGGAGAGGCCCTAACCCCTAAGTTAGAACCAGAAATTATGAGAGTTAGGGAAGCACACACACCTTTTCGAAAAGCTTGCCAAAGCTCAGGCTGATCATGCCCTTGGCCGAGGCCTCGTCAGAAGCACCAGGGTCGCTGAAGATGAGGGATTAGTCAAACTTGTCTTAGGTGCGGGCCAGGATCTCACAAACCTGGGGACGTAAAGTCCAGGGATACCCAGGCCACCGCAGGCCCTCGTCACGCGGATCATGTTCTCAAGCACAATGTTGGGCTGCTCGGAGTTGCCGCTCTTGCCCACGGCCTGGTAGCCGACGGCATCGACGGACCGGTCAACTTCCAGTCCATCGTTGCCCTTGAGGATCAGGTCGACGGCGTCGCCCTTGGTAAAGTCAATCGGCGTGCATCCAATCTTCTCCGCAGCCTGGAGACGCTCGGGGACACGGTCGACGACAAAGACTCGGGAGGCGCCGCGAAGGACAGCCGAGTAGGCGGCCATGAGACCGACGGGGCCGGCACCAAAGACGGCAACGCTCTCGCCGGGCTGGAAGCCAGAGATTTCAACACCGTGCCAGCCTGGACTAGTTAGATGCGATCACAAGCAAGGTTCCCGGAAGCAAGGGTTCATACCAGTGGGAAAGATGTCTAACAAGCTGGTCAGCAAATGAAACAATGCATATTGAAAGCAAGTATATGCTCACCAGCAAGCAGAATGAAATCAGCCTCGTGCTCCTTGCCCGCAGGGAGCTTCAGGGCATTGAAATCAGCATAGGGAACTCGGATGTACTGGGCCTGGCCACCTCGGTA
>JABFFE010000860.1:0-20089 GCA_013623625.1 Fusarium setosum | reverse complement strand
ATAAAGGCTATCAAGATAAGATAGCCAGACCCGTGTGTTTCCCTCCACCTTTTGCATGCAACTATCCTCGTCCATATCCCGGCTATTTGGCGGTTACGCCAAGCGCCAGCGCATCACCGCCGTGTAACTCTCCCCCCCCCCCCCCTAAGCCGTCACCGCAAATACGCTGTATGCAAGTCTTCTTGCCTTTGCTTGTTGTCTTGAGGCTTTTGGTAACAGACCCCTGTTAGGCCCCTGCAAGGCCCATCATCCCATCCATCTGTGTGGGCGCCAGCCGCCACGTTGATGGGAGCTTAAATGCAGGTACGGTGATGGAGGATTCAAGGCGCGTCAGATGCTAAGAATCCTTCCGCAGGTAAATGGCCTTTTTTTTCTTGTCCCTTCCACACAGATCGACTGCCTGACTGCTGTCGTGTCCATCGGGTAGCCCTTGAGATAAAGCCCAACAGATTTTGACAGTGACAGTGACAGCCTGATCAGCTGGCACACAATGCACCCGACGACACTTGAGGTGCACACAGCAAGCACCAACGTTTACTTACACACGAACCCGGATGTGGCGTGAGCATCTCTAGCCAATCCTCTTTCATTATTTCGCTACACTAGGAAGCCCAAAAAGTGCCTGGCGCCTTTTACAACCCCTGAATGGACCAGGACTTTGGGGCGCTGGAGGGGTCGCCGGCGGGGCCGGGTGCTGGGGCATAGTCGTTCAGGTACTCTAAGCTACCATTGTCTCCATCGTCCATCCATGGCTCAGCAATTCATAGAAAAGAGCCAAGAAAAAAAAATGCACGCGCGCGCGCAACATGGCCGCAGTCAAGGGACCGGGCCCGAACCCAGCAGCCTTATGTGAGGATTCAGTAGCACTCAGTCGCCAAAACAGGGGGCCCCTAAACCAGCCCTAAAGGAGCTGGTAGAAACTGCTTACCTACAGTACTTTACTGCTGCCAAGGTCTCCCCCCCGTTCACACAAGACCCTCACTTCTCCTCCTCGTCCAACCTACTTCTCCTCTTCATCCTTCCACACACTCTTTTCATTCAATCTCTTTCTCTCTCCTTCGTACACCGCAACAGCTGCTGGGCACGTCCTCTCTTTTTTTTTTCACTTCATCCCCTTACACATTCGTTCCCAAAAAGTAGGCCAGGCCCTTGACCTGCTTTGTTCCCCTCCTTTCAGCTCCTCGTCGAACCTCCACGATCTGCCCTGATTCACTCTCCTCGCAGTGTCAGTACTGGACCTGGTTGCGACACATTCATTTCTTCTCACAAGGTGTTCTGGTATCACCTGCACCCAATCTTCCCCCGCTTTACGCCTGCCCTTCTGTCCCCTGCTTCTCCGCGAGTTCGCAGGTTTCATTCTTGGTGCCCAGAGTCCGAGAGACCCTGACTCCAAAAACCAAAACGCCTTATACATTCTTTTCTGCTTCGAATCTGCGAAACCTCTCGCGAAATACCGGCCACCGTTTGATACAGCCACCCTTGTCAAAAACTCTCCGAGACCAGAATCACCACCAGCTCAGTCACCATGAAGTCCACTCTCGCTACCGTCGCCGCCGCCCTCGCCGGTGTTGCCACTGCCGCCCACGAGGATGGCACTTTCGCCGTCCTGCGCTTCACCAACAAGCAGCTCACCAAGGGTCGCATGGATCCTATCCTGTTCCCTGGCCAGACCTCCACCCACGTTCACACCATCATGGGTGGAAGCAACTTTGGCAAGAGCTCGACCGGATCCGACCTCCTCGGATCCAAGTGCAGTAACGCTCTCGTGAAGGGTGACAACAGTAACTACTGGTTCCCCTCTCTATACTTCCATGATCCCAAGACTGGAAAATTCGAATCCGTTGAGTTTGACTATTTCAACGCATACTACTTGTAAGAAACCCGCCCTAGTCCCAATTGGCCAACCAGAGTCCACCTCGGCTAGCAACTATGTCGCTATATTCTACATGTCTCTAACGCCGATATCAGTTTCGAGAAAACTCACGACGACATCAAGCCTTTCCCTGTGGGCCTTCAGATCGTTGCGGGTGATAGCATGACCCGCACCATGCCCAAGACTGGCAGCAAGCCCAACCTCGACCCTTCCAAGGGACCTACCAATGCCGCGAGAATGACCTGCCCTCGTCTTAACAATGTCTTCGTGCCCCCATCCTGGGACCCGGATTCCAATGGTTCTATGGCTGGCGTTGGCGACCCTGACAACCTGGGCGAGGGTGTCGGTTTCCCTGACCGAACCTGTGACGGAGAATACTCACCTCTTCGTGCCGATATCCATTTCCCGTCTTGCTACAACCCCAAGGCCGGCCCTACCAACTTCAAGGAGAACATGGCCTATCCTGAAGACAACAATGGGTATCTAGACTGTCCCAAGGGCTGGGTTCACGTGCCTCATCTCTTTTATGAGTCTTACTGGAACACCGCCAGCTACAAGGGCCGCTGGGAAGAGGGCAAGGGCAAGCAGCCTTTCGTCTTCTCCAATGGCGATGTCACGGGTTACAGCAGCCACGGTGACTTCATGGCCGGCTGGGACGAAGACCTCCTGCAGCACATCATTGATACCTGTAACACTGGTGTCGATGGTATGGACAACTGCCCTGGTCTCACCTATGGCTTGAACAAGGGCGACTGCACCATCGAGTCTGAGGTTGATGAGAAGGTCGACGGAACCCTGAGCAAGCTCCCAGGAGACAACCCTCTCAGCGGATGGTCCTACGGCGACAAGGTTGGCTCTGGATCCCCCTCGAACGACGATGATAAGAGCAGCTCGACCAAAGCCGCCCCTCATCCTTCTGCTACTGATTCAGCTTCGAGTGATGAGACCACTGCTGTTGAGGTACCCAGCTCAACTGCTGCTCCTTCCACCGCCACCGTCAAGGCCGCTGACGACAAGCCGACCAAGGTGCCCGAGCAGAAGACTGAAGCGGCCGAGGCTGTTTCAACTTCTCAGGCTGCGGTTAAGTCTGAGGGTTCTAGCGTGCTCACCAATGCGCCCAAGCCGACCGATGTTTTTGGAAAGCCTGGAAAGAAGTGCAAGGGCAAGACTCACACCGTTTGGAACACCGTCACCGTCACCCAGACGGCGCCCAACAGCCCTGCTCAAACCGATGCTGCTGCCCCCGGCTACAAGAGGGACCACGTGCGACGACATGCGCACAACCATGGCAGCGGTCATGGTCACCTTCGCCGCCGCAGCCACCGTCACTAAGCGCATTCTTCATGGAGATGTCTTTTTGGCTGCTGAAGTTGCTATAACTAGGGAAGCCAGGATAGTGGTTGATATTTATGACATTTCTCGCAAGGGGTGCATCTCGGAGTAGCTTGTATACGGGCGCTGGGGGACTTGGCCTTGGACTGGAGAATATAGGGTTGGAAAATCTCGATCAAACGTGCGCCGCGTATCTGGGAAAGAGAAAGGGTTGGATGCTTCGCTTCTTGACATGTACATTTTAAGGACATAGTTTCGCTTCTCAGGGCCGGACGCGCCTATGCGCACCCTTTTTGCCCATTATGAATCCAGGGCACCCGAACGGGACACACGATGGAGCCGTACTCTGATAAGTGGTTTGTGATGTTTGGGCCAAGCTTCCTGAACGAATGCTTGCTCACAGGGATAGCGTCTTGTGCTTCGTAAGGGGAGGGGCCCGCGGGTGACATGGCCTGCCAAACATGTGTGTAATTCGCCTGGACTTGCATGGCATCAGTTTGATTGCATGTCTTGCTATCTATCATTCGTCCACGGTGACAAACTTGTTGAAATCGTAGAGACCTAGGGTAGTCGCCGTAGCACTTACACGGGGGTTCCGTCGGGTGAATACCGGATAAACTTGACGATATCAAACACCGGCTTTCCCCAAGCCCATGGTTCAAATTTCTCTTTGGCAGCTTTCACCAGCCACCTTGACATTTTCTGTATCACCTCAAAAATGTCTCTCTATCATGAGGCCGCCGAGGTTTTGTCGGGATCCTCCTCAGAGGGGGGGAGTCTCAAGTCGCGTGTCTTCAAAAAGAAGAATTTGAAATCTTCGCCCAACCAGCTGTACGCGCTAGTCTTGGAGAGCTGCAAATGGAGTCCCATCCTCAAAGAAGTGATTGAGAAATCAGAGCTTCTCAAGCATGAGCGCAAGGTCAGGCGAAACACACCAATGTCCAACGAACACCCAGGATTTACTGACTCCTGGATCCAGCTCACTCCTACACTGTCATTGCTTCTCGTACATGACCTCTTGTTAGCAAAGAGGGGGATCGCCCTCCCACAGAGCCATGGGCTTCGCGTGGCCATTGAAAGGCACAAAGGCCGACTTGCCTCAGAGTTCAAGCTGGCCCGACTGCGAAGGAAGATGCCATCACTCGAGGCAATGAAGGAGCAGGTCGACAAGCAGTCAGCCAGTGAGGAAGCAAACTATCCGCGATGGGTTCGCGTCAACGCCGTCAAGAGCACACTGGAAGAGCAACTGGAGACGACCTTTTCGACTTATACCAGAGCCACTTCGATCAAGGACGTTGTCACCAACTCGGGAAAACATTTCTACATCGACCCACACGTGCCTAACCTTGTGGCCATCACCTCTGGGATTGATTTGACAAAAACGGAGGCCTATGCATCAGGCAAGATTATCCTGCAGGACAAGGCGTCGTGTTTCCCAGCTTATCTGCTGGACCCCCGGTCAGAAGATGGGGATTTGATCGATGCATGCTCCGCGCCAGGAAACAAGACGACGCACCTGGCGGCCATTCTCAAGGAACACCGACCGGAGTTTGACACCCCACAGCAGACAATTTATGCGTTCGAAAAGGACCCTAGGCGGGCACAGACGCTGGAGAAGATGGTCAAGACGGCGGGCTCCAAGAACGTAACACGGATTGGATTTGGCCAGGACTTTTTGCAGGTGGACCCCCAGTCGGACAAATACAAGTCGGTCGGGGCTCTGCTTTTAGACCCGAGTTGTTCAGGGAGCGGCATTGTCGGGCGAGACTCGATGCCGGAGCTCCATCTGCCAGAAGGCCCTACGAACACGGGGAAAGGGGCAGCTAAACCAACTAATCGCAAGAGGAAGCATGACCAGGTGGATGCACAGCCTGAAAAAGTCATGATCGACGACGATGGGAATGAGACGGTCGTGAAGTCAGACAAGGATCTGGAAGCACGACTGGACGCGTTATCAGCGTTCCAGCTGACACTCCTTCTGCACGCCTTTCGATTCCCTTCAGCGAGAAAGATCACCTATTCGACGTGCTCCATTCACATGCAGGAGAACGAGCGCGTTGTCATGAGGGCACTGGAATCTGAGATTGCTAAGCAGAGGGACTGGCGCATCCTACGACGGACAGATCAGGTCTCCGGCATGAGGGAGTGGCCTGTTCGAGGTCTGCCTTCAGCATGTGGGGACGATGCGGACGTGGCTGAGGCCTGCATCCGTTCCTACAAGGATGATGGACAGGGCGTCATGGGATTTTTTGTGGCAGCCTTCGTAAGGCATGGTGCCCAAGATGCTGCATCTGCAGATGGTGGTGAGGGTCCTTATCTGCGAGATGACAGTGGTGCAATCATTCGAGATGCGCTTGGCATGCCTGTGCTGAAGTCGACTGGCGAGCCTATCTCATTGATGCCTAGGGATGAGGAGGACACTCTTCAGGAGGAAGACGAGAGTAGCGACGAGGAAGAGGAGGACGATTCTGAAAGCGACGACGACAGCAGCGATGACGGCTTTTCAGCCCATAATCTGGATGGCATGGCACAGATCGCATCAGATCCAAGCCACCAAGACGACGTGGGGGACACGGAGGAAGATGAATGGGAAGGCTTCGGAGATTGATCCGTCAGGTCGGTGAAAGCCAAGAACAATGTGTTGCAGCAGACGAGGAAGTGCAACTTTACAGCTTCCTAAAGAGTCGACCTATGCGAACGGGACGTCGCGGAATCTTGTGTTGCGGCTCTTATGATCAGGGATGAAGGAGGCGTAGAGTCATGTCGACTGATGTTCTCTGACGTGAGGCGTGCGGCGACATATCTAGCTCGGCGATCGGCCGACTTGGACACCCGAAATCCGGATCGGCGTTTATCGAACCTGGGCTTTTTTTACCTTTATCTTTCTGCGACACCACCGACGGGCCGCTAGCATGAATTTACATACAATGGGAGACTAGGATGGGTCCAGCAAGGAAAGGGCTGCAAAAGTTTCAGCCAGAATTGGGAATAAGACCGGCGGCTCCGTGCCCTGATTGATATCAAGAACAAAATGAGCCGAGGCACGTTGCGTAGCGCGCTGACCATTTTCGCATTCGCAAGGCCCGCGTGGCTTCTAAGCTTACAAACTAGCGTGAAGAAAAGGTGGAAGCGAATCCTTTCTAATGGTGGAAGACCAAGGGACCGGGGGGGACGGGAGGCGAAGACGATCAAACCTGCTTCGGATCCGAATCACGGACGAGAGAGGACGGGGTTCGGGGGCTAGTACGCCGTGGCGTGCTCCCAAAGTAGTAAACATGCATGGATTGGGAGCGGATCGCTGTCAGACGCCCACTTATTCTCCGTCGGCGTGCTGAGACGAGCGACCTCAAGCGGGCAAACACCCGACGGGGTTTTTCTCGAGCAGGGATTTTCGCTTTTGCTGTTGGTCCTTCACCTTCTTTCGCGTTTCCAGGCGACTAGGAACCGCCGATGGCCGGGACCCTACGCGGCGTCATTCGAGGTTGTGCTTTGTGCACGTTTTTCAATCCCGGGCTCCTGGAGTCGATAGCCCTCGGCCCCTCAAGGTTGCCTCCAGCGGCAGACAAGACGCGAGATGAGCGACATGGGACGGCGAGTAGCATGAAAACGAAGCGGCCGGGATTGAGATTGGCCAACGGCCATCCTCAGGCGCCGTGCCTCCGATCTTGCACCCACCCGGGAATCTTGTATTCTTTGGGAGGAGCCTGACAAGCCTGATAAGTCCGTCGCTCGGCGCAAACGTCATGCCTGTCTGCGCACAACCTCGCAAAATCGGCGTCGTTGCGGACCCGAGATGCTTGTTGGTATCTCGGACACTCCACCAGACCCCCGTCGTCCCGGGTTCTTGGACGTTATGGCAACGGTGGTGGATCTTGATTAACAATGAATCTAAACCCACCGACGGGGCAAACTGTTATGGCATATATATCTGGTGTGCGCCGTGCCGGGTCACATATTGTTGGCCCCCGATCTTGGAGTATCAAGTCGCCTTGAGTAGTTCATCCCACCTAGGACCGTCGTCCTGGATCGCATCTCGAACGACATCGCCTAATACAACTGGCAGTTTGCCCTACCGCCACCATGACAGCAACTACACAACCGTCGCCTCCACAATCGTCGTCCTCTTCGGTGACGGCCAACGAACCCGACGTTGAGTCTCAGACGCCCCAAGCCAAGGCCTCGCACTTCAGCCTCATCCTGGATCAGGTCGGCCTTACCGATGCTGTCCTGAACCGCCAGTACATGGGCGAGGGAACAACCGAGTCGCCGTATCTCGTCGAGTTTCTCCCCAACGACCCTCGAAATGCCATGAACTTTTCCCAGACCAAGAAATGGGTCATTACCATCCTCCAGGCCATCGCGACGCTCGCTGTCGCTTTCGTTAGTACTGCATACTCGGGTGGCCTCACTTCCGTCATCATGGACTTTGGAGTGTCGACTGAGGTTGTCATTCTTGGCATTTCAATGTTCGTTCTCGGCTTCGCCATTGGTCCCCTGTTCTGGGCGCCTCTCTCGGAACTCTATGGTCGTCAAATCCCCTTCTTCTTCTCTTACATGGCCTTGACGGCGTTTAGCGCGGGTGCCGCTGGCGCTCCTACTATGGCGGCTCTCATCGTCCTTCGATTCTTTGCTGGCTCTTTCGGCTCCTCACCCCTGACCAACGCTGGGGGCGTCATTGCCGATATGTTTGATGCCCGCGAGCGAGGTCTGGCCACTGCCTTTTTCGCCATGGCCCCTTTCCTTGGTCCCACCATCGGTACGTTGTGTCTTGGAACGGCACGGAGTGGAGCAAACATACTGACCCGTTGTCGATAGGTCCCATTGCTGGTGGCTTCCTGGGCGAGTCTTCTGGCTGGCGTTGGGTTGAGGGCATGATGGCCATCTTTACCGGCGTTGTCTGGATCATCGTCTCGCTCGCCGTCCCCGAGACCTACGCCCCTTATCTCCTACGACGACGCGCCGCTGCCCTGTCCAAGAAAACTGGCAAGGTTTACATTTCCAAGGTTGATGTCGGTCGCCCTCATACAACCGTCGCGGCGCAGTTCAAGGTGGCTCTTCTGCGCCCCTGGATCCTCCTCTTCAAGGAGCCTATCGTCCTGCTTACCTCGATCTACATGGCCATCATCTACGGTACTTTGTACCTCTGCTTCGCTGCCTTCCCTATTGTCTTCCAGAAAGGCCGCGGGTGGAGCCCCGGCATTGGCGGCCTCGCCTTCACTGGTATTGCCGTGGGCATGTTGTTTGCTGTCGCTGGTACCATCTTGGACCAGAAGCGGTACAATCGAGCGGCCGAGGCGGCTGGCGGCCATGCGCCTCCCGAGGCCCGACTCCCTCCCACGCTCGTTGGGTCGATTCTCATCCCGGTTGGTCTGTTTTGGTTTGCGTGGACCAACGGAAACGACATCCATTGGGTCGTGTGTATCATTGGTTCCGCCATCTTTTCTACGGGTTTGGTCTTGGTGTTCCTTTCATTGATGAACTATCTCGTCGATTCTTGTGAGTTCAGCTGCGATGCCGTCCACATTTGGGAATGTGCTAACCTTGCTTGTCTAGACGTTATCTTTGCGGCATCTGTCTTGGCCGCAAACTCGGTTCTCCGATCCCTCTTCGGTGCCGCGTTCCCGCTCTTTACGACGTACATGTACAACGACCTCGGTATCCACTGGGCCAGCTCGGTGCCCGCCTTCCTAGCCGTCGCTTGCATCCCTTTTCCTTTCCTGTTCTACAAATACGGCGAGGCCATTCGCATGAGGTGTGAGTTTGCTGCCGAGGCGGCCAGCGTGCTCCAGCGGATGCGGACCAAGCACGAGGACATCACCGAGGATCAGGCCGTCGCCGAAGCACACGAGGCCGAGCTGGAGCGCCGGGCGAGCAACGCCCTCCGCCGCAGCATGACCAAGACGCGCACCAACGCATCTGCTCGCTAAGCATGCTTCAGCTTGCCACGAATATTAAGCACATACTCGAACCGACATTAGAGCAAGACCCCGCTCTTGGGTACGAGACGACGACTACCATTCATTTTCAGGAGGGGCCAAAACTTGTTAGCTCCCTGACATTTCCTACTTGTTTTTTTTTTCCTCCTACACTTGGGTAATATTTCGGGATACCTCGAAGCTAGTATAGAGTTGCAAGCCTCAGCGCCATACTCCGGGAGCGATCTGGGGCGGGGATGGGACGGCGTTGAACGGTTTGGGTAAAATGTCCGGGCGGATACCTTTATAGATTGGGAAAGACAATGGATAGAACGGGAATAGAGTCTACACCGCCACGCGTCGCTGGCGTCGGGAAAGCCGCCGGGCTGAGGGCGGAATAGTGTACAGTATGCATATAGACCATAGACAGCGAATAAATCGGAGCACTCTTCCCGCTTCAGCTCAGACCAGAGATCGAGGCTAGTCCCAATATCCGGACAATGGGGTCTTGGTGCGTTGGGCGCTTTGGGATCTAGTGGCGCTATCGATACAACTAGTCTGCTGCGTCGACGGGTCTAGCGGACTATAGAACCAACGACCAATGTTTGAAGAACGCGAAGCAATTCCGCACTCGGATGCCGTCAGAACCGCAGACCTTGCCACTGTGGTGTGGGCACAGAGGGTGGAAGAAGAGTGTCTTTCGTCAGAAGAGGTAAGAAATTGGATGATGGTGATGACGGTAACGAAAGATGAATAGCCTGATGAAAATGTAGAGTAAGCTTCCAAGTTTAGAAATCCCAAGTGGGAAAAAAAAAAGTCTTGGCTTATCTCAAACAACGCTGTGTGTGTCTCCCCTTTGTCTCTCGCTAGCGTCGGCCGGGGATACCCAAGACAAACGGAGATGTGGTCCTCTTTTCGAAACGGCCTGGCCGATCCTGTGGCTGAGATTGCAAAGGCCATGAGGGCTGAGGTGGGATTGACATTGGCTGGATGGGGGTGCATGGAGGATCTGATAGGGCTGATCCTGCGAGACGGGATGACGGCCGTTTTTGAATCTGGACGATTGCTGGATGTGGTATTTTTCTGGACGATCAGTTTGAATAAATAGGTTTTCTGTTGCATTTTCATTCCTGATGATCCTTCTTGAACCCAAATTGCTTGCATGCATACATCATCCACATGTGTAGTAGTACTGCAGCAGTCCCACGCAACTCCTAATCCTGTTCCTGATTCCAACCTAGTGTAACCCAACTTTACAACCATGTGCTGCCGCTCGTCGGTGGCTTTCCAAGAACAACTCGGTGGCTCGCTTACTTGTCGGGCGGACGCCATGGCTGAGACGGCATTGAGGCTCAACCAACGTGGACCCGGGACAAGGGTACTCGTCATAGTAGGCGGCCGCGAATTCGCTAGTCTTGGGCATGGGCTGAGCTGATGGTGGAGAGGGGACGACGACTGACTATAGTACTTGTTTTCTGGCTGTGGATCAGATGTGGGATAATTCCTTTCTACATGGAACCCCCCAACAGCGCGTAAGCTAGATGATCCTTAGCAAGGTTTCGCAAAATGGTCTCGACTTTGGGATATCTTGCACATAACTAATTTGGGGGCTATGTGCGAGCCGGGGGGCTGGCTGAGAGAGAGGATGAGTGTGTTTGCTTGGGTGTGTCTGTGGACTTCTTATAGACGAGGTGTTGCCGGGCATGTCTTGCTTTTTGAGAGAGACCAGGAAAGCAGTCTAACTTCTTCACTTTCGTTCTCTCATCACTCTACAGGATCGACTTTTTTGATTACATCTCTCTCGTCGTATCTCGACAATGACCAACCTAGTCGACCCTCCTCAGCGGGCTCCAGTCCCTCAACTGGACTCGTTGCCTGCCGCCAGCCCCATGAACGTCCCAGGACACACTCCCCAGTCCTCTCAGTCGTCGTCAACTGAAGGCGTCCTCTGGGATCCTTCCTCCTCAGGTGCCCCGTCCGTTCAACTCAAGGAACCTCAAGACGCTTCACCTCCTCCCAGCGCATCTCGAGGGTGGCGCTTCTACGGCGCCTTTGGCACGCTGTGTCTCGTCACCTTCATCATTGCTCTTGACTCGACCATCATCTGCGTTGCGTTGCCTGTAAGTATTGGGGACTCACATTTCGTCTTCAATTAGGCTAACCCAACAGACCATCGCACAAGACATCGGAGCCTCCGCCATCGAAGCCTTCTGGTGCGGCACCAGCTTCCTCCTCGCCTCGACAGTCATCCAGCCCCCCGTCGCCTCCCTCTCGCACATCTTTGGCCGTCGACCCGCCCTCCTCGGCTCCCTGACCGTCTTTGCGGGCGGCAGCATCACGGCGGCTCTCGCCAAGAATGTCGCCGTCATGCTCGCGGGGCGCACTCTGCAGGGGCTTGGCTCCGGCGGCATCTTGGCACTGACATATGTCATCGCGACAGACCTGGTGAGCCTCCGCGAGCGCGGCAAGTGGTTCGGCCTCATCTCCCTCAACTGGGCCATCGGGAGCATCCTGGGCCCTCTGGTGGGAGGTGCGCTGGTTGAGACGTCGTGGCCCTGGCTGTTCTGGATCAACCTGCCGTTCTGTGCTATTGCGTATATCGCTATCCCCGTCACCATGCGGATCAAGAGAAAGGTGGATGCGGCTGTGAACACTAAGCTTAAAGAGTTTGACTGGATCGGGACCGTCATCTTTGTTGGGTCCCTGACTAGCTTTCTGATTCCCCTGAGCTGGGGTGAGTTTGCATGCATGTCCTAGGCGTTGAGTTGAAGTTGCTGACTGAAAGATTCTAGGTGGCATCATGTATGACTGGTCAAACCCTCGAACTATCGTCCCTCTCATCGTCGGTATTCTCGGCCTCGTCGGTTTCGGCTGCCACATCAGGTTCTGCAAGAACTACTCCCGATGCGATCCCCTGCTGCGGCCGAGCCTGTTCACCTCCCTCACCTCTCTGTCCGCGTACTTTGCCACCATCATCCACGGCATCATCGTCTGGTGCCTCGTCTACTACGTGCCCCTCTACCATGAGGTCCGAGGCTCGTCGCCCATCGACGCAGGCGTTGCAGTCCTGCCCTTTACAGGAACCGTGGCCCCCGCGGCCGTCGTGGTTGGACTCCTCATTGCAAAGACAGGCGCGTACCGGCCGTTTATCTGGATAGGCTGGGCCCTCGTGCCCCTGGGTATGGGCCTGATGATGCTCCTTGAGAGGGACACGGAGACGTTCAAGTGGGTTCTCATCTACCTCACCGGCGGTCTCGGCCTAGGCATCCTCTACTCTGCGCAGGCTTTTGCAGCGCAGGCTGGCGCGTCCAACGCAGACCTCCCCTTTGCCGCGAGCCTGTACGCATTCTGCAGATCTCTAGGTCAGGGAATTGGCGTCGCTGTCGGGGGTGTAACTTTCCAGAACGAGTTCCGCAAGCAGATCGAGAAGAACGAGCAGTTTGCGTCCAAGGCCGACGAGTGGGCCAAGGACGCGTCTGCGCTGGTGCAGGTCATCAAAAAGCTGACCACCCCGAGCATGCGGCCGATGAAGGATGCCATCGTCGACGGGTACATCAAGGGTCTGCGGACGGTCTGGCTGGTCCTGACTCTGCTGGCCTGCGTGGCCCTGGTGGTGTCTGTGCTGTGCGTCAAGGCCAAGAGCCTGGATCGAAAGTTTGAGACTGAGCATGCGCTTGATCAGAACAAAGAAAAATCAGGCTCCGAAGAGGAGGTTTAGGGTTTTTCTGAGCAGTGGAGTTGTTATTCTTTTTTTGATGCCTGTACGAAAAAAAGGGGGGATTCCCCTGAAAAAAACTATGAGACCACGATTATGAACCGAAACCTTTTGTTCTATTATCAAGATTTTCTTGTGATGCGCGTGATTGTCTGAAACTTATAGTTTGAGTCATGTATGCATGCATGTTTAGTTGCAGGTCAACTCGCATATGCACAACACCAGTCTATTTCTTAACTGAACAGCTGTGATCAACTCGGGATGAATTTTTGACTATATAAAGATCCGTGATCCCCTGGGAGGAAAGAGTCTGACAGACTTTTTCTATTCATTTACTCACTCTTCCATACTGGCTCTTTCTCACTGACTTGCTACTTTGCTACGCGACTCCTGACTCTACTCACCTTCTCTCTTCTACGCAGCTTTTTCATCTACCTACTAGATCCGATACCACTCTTACACATTCATTTCGTCCGAGATTCCTAGCTTGTCCGTCCTACCAGCATCAACCACAAACATGTCCTTCTGCCAGACACCGATGCCTAACCTCAACTGGGCAACCAACTTGGTTGGAAACCAGACCATGCCAGCAGCAGCAGCGTACCAGCCTGTACGGCATGCAAGATACTCTTTGGCGGGAGCCTACCAAGCCCCATCATATTACACACCCTGCAGTCCAGCAGTCCTCTCCGACGCACAGCTCATTCAGGCTCTCCGCAACCTGCAGGTCTCCCAGGGTGCAATACAGCCATCCGCTCACGAGCCAAACAAGATATGGCGGGGGCAAAATGATGCTCCTGGCCGTACAAAATGTGATGTCTATGCACCAGAACCCGAGGCGAACCAGAACCTGGCGGGGAATACCACTGCTCGAGACATCTTGTCCAAACCGGACGAGGCAGATACCTTCCCGGGCAAAGTTGTCCAGCTGCCTCGAGCCCAAGCAAAAGCGCTGGCCGAAGAGGCAAACAGCAAGAACAAGGGTGAGTCGCTGCTCCTGTGGACGGACGGCTCCATCCTCCACCGTCAGGGAGGCAATGCTGGCGCCGGCGTCGTGTACATGGACGGACGCGTGTGGAGGCAGATGGGCTGGGGGGTAAGCCAGCACCACGGCCACATCGAAGACGTCGAGCTCGCTGCCATCGCCCAGGCTCTGGACGTTGCCGCGGCCAAGCTCCGAGGCCAGCAGGAGGAGACTGGCATCATCAAGACGGTGTCTATCTTTTCCGACTCGCAGAGCGCCATCCGCAAGTGCCACACCACCAGCAACCACAAGCCCCTTGAGCGCCTGGTCCGGCAGCGCGCCCGAGAGCTGGTCGAGCTTGGGGTCGAGCTGAACCTCGTCCAGATCCCGGGACACTGCGGAATCGAGGGGAACAGCCGGGCTGATAACATGGCCAAGGCTGCTGCGCACAGGAGTTCAAGCTTTTACATGGGGGACATTGCGATTCCTCAATTGTCTGGGTAAGGAGGACTTGTGAGTGAGTTTGTCTGCACCTAAAAAAACGTTGAACTTGATGAAAGTTGTTGAATTTGCTATATTGTTATGTTGAGCGAAGTCATGATGGGCGAGTTGGTAAAGGTGAAATAACCTAGGTTATTGCTTGAGTTTTTATAGTGGGAAACAGCGTGTCGTTTGATGATACCCCCCAATATATAACAGTTTTGGAAGTCCATGACGTGCGTATAATTCGCGTCAATCGCAACTAGAGTTTGATAAGTTTATTTACCGAGTTACTTGTCACCTTCGTATAAACGACCCTATGCCTATTATTATCGCGATTAAAGCTCCAACGTGTATATATGACTTGGAGAAACAGTACTAGACCAAAGGCTGGTTTAATTATAATTAGATACTATAGGCAAGCATAGTTTTATAGATAAGAAACTTAAATAAATCCTCTCTTAGGGATGGTTAGTTATCAGGTGAAGAATTTGAGGAAACCATAGCTCAGGCAATGCTTCTAGTTCCTCGTCAGTAGCGGCGGCTACATCGTCCTCTGCCGATCCGCAGTCTCTCCGCCCTCATGGTCTCAATGTCGACTTCAACTTTCAACAAATAAGGTGAGATGGCCGAGCGGTCTAAGGCGCTGTGTTCAGGTTCCACAAGAACCAGTAACGATTCGCAGTCTCGAAAGGGGCGTGGGTTCGAATCCCACTCTCATCAATTTTTGCTCTTATTCCAAACACTATTTGGATGGACATCATGAATCTTTTTTTTTGTAATTATTTTGAGCTTTAAAATGATTTTGGTAGAGGTGGTGTTATGGTGGGGGGTTACCTGTGTGTTGAGTGCGTGCATTCCTGCCGCAGGCGAGGTACCCAGTGTGACTTTTGCAATTTTGGTGGTGGCTGCCGCACCTAGCTCAGGTACCACCCCTCCAACCTGCCGGGTTCCTTTGATAGTGCAACTCTTTCTAGTAGGCGCGCGCTTCTCGCGATTCCTCATCCTCACCCGCGTAAAGCGTTGGTTGTCTCTTTTTGCCTCTTCAACACGAAGCTCCAACACACGAATGTCTTCCACCCTGAGCGCGACATGGCATCCGTGTCGCCTTCCTCCAGCCTGTCCTCGCCGGCATCCTTTGTCACGGCGCACGACTCCTCCTTCGTCGACAAGTCCACCGCCGCCAGCAGCCCCGTGCAAGAGAACCCTTGTCCCTATCGCGATGCGCGACAACTGCCCCGCGAGCTGAGGGCTCACTGCCAGATTTTCCTCGAGGAGCAGCTCTGTATGCCACTGCGCGCCAAGTCTCCGTTGCACTCATGCTGACTTTTTCTTTGAAAGATGCCTCCGCGATCAATCTTCTCAATAGCATCGCCTGCTCTGGCGCATCCAAACGCATTCCTTCAAAGAAGAAGCCCGTCCTCGTTCCTCCTCCAAGCCATCTCGCTCTGTTAAACACTCTCGTCGTCCATCCCATCCACACATCTCGCGCAGAGAAGAAGGAGAATCTCGATGTCTCCTCTCACGCCCTCGACTACCTGCGCAACCTCCTTGCTATCGTCGGCCCCGTCAACGCCGACTTCAGAACAGCATTCCAGTTCCATTCGGTGCCGCGATGGGGTCGCAGATGGGAACATGCACCGGCGAATGATAGCGACGTGTCCGACGCGGAATTGAGCGGCGACGATGAACGGCTCCGAGGCAAGATTGCCAATGGCGGCAGCATATGGTCCCGCGGCCAGGACTTTTGGTCTACCATCGGCTGGGCTTTCAACTGTAGCACACTGTATTCCAACCGATGGCGTTATTGGAAGGTCTGGCTGGAGTTTATGCTGGATGTTCTCGAAACCGACTGGGCCGAGCGTGAGCGGCGCGACAAGGAAGCGCAACAGTCGAACCCGGAGAGCGAACCACCTCTGACGTCACGAGAGGATTCCATCATTGTCATGTATATGAACCAGCAAAATGGGCGACAAAATGGAGCCAAGGGCATGGTCAAGGCCTTGCTCGCAGACGGAAGTGAGATATCATCATCCGCCTTCCGGGAGGTGTTTGAGAAGGAGCCCCGGGGTCCACGGAAGCAGTCCAAGAAGCGGAAACGGGAGCAAGTGCTTGACATAGAAAACGACAAGTTTGGCGACTATTTTGACGATGAATCCCTGTCCTCGGGCGTCTCTGAGCCTCCTACGCCTCAAAAACCAAAGGACACACGCAAACTCGGGACTGCCGGAATCCACGCGCCTGGCATGGTCGAGTCTGTCAGCATCAGATTCCGTATTTTCAAGCTCCTCTCGGCCGTGACATTCTCATTACGAAAACGAGCCGAGCTCCATCGCCTCTACGAAGAGTATACCGCCGCACTCAAGCTCCTACCGCTACCCACATTCTCTCTTTTTGTCACACAGCGACCCAACGTTCTCCTTACCGAAACCCACATCACCGTCACCAAAGAACTGTTCGACCTATTACTTCCATCATCATATAAAGACCCCTCCAAGGTGGATCCAGACGGCGACGCAAACGGATGTTTGACGTTGCCCATGTTAGAGCACTGCTATGTCCTGCACCCAGCAAATACCGTGGCGTTGGAGGACAACGCCAAGCTGTCTCTTGTTGTCGAGAATGCTATCCAGCTGCTCTGGGCATGCGACATGATGGCATATTCTGAAGATTTTGAGGCGGCCGTCGAGAAGGGCATTAAAGCTAGAGAGACAAAGGCCAAGAAGCGGCGCACGGGCAAGATGAAGGGAGATGCAAATGATGCCATGGCGCAAGATGTCCTGACCAATTCTGGGGAAAGAATCCGGATTTTTCTCGAAGCATTAAAGACTGTTCAGGAAGCGGAGTCATGAATTTGGTGATGGGTTCAAGGTAATAGGTTAATTATACATACTTAGACTACCCCTGTACATAGACGTGATGTCGTAATGAATGATGATATCCTCATATCTCGTGTCGACCTTTGCCCTAGTTCATGGGCTGGTTCGAAATGGTTTTGTACATGTTGTTACAACGGACGCGACAATCTTTTCGCATCGTTCGGATAGAGTGCCAAGGCCAAACAGGATGTGACCTCGGCTTCATCGTTTCTTGGCTGCCGTCGGATCCCAAGCAGTAGGTTGCCAGCTCTCGCCCGGCCCTCTAGCCTTAGCCTTGGCCCAAGGATCGTCACTCTTCTCGAGCTCACCCTCGGCTTCCTTTGAGCTTACATGGTCCTGCTGCTCCCGCCCGACGTCCTGCTTCAGCGGAGTAGCCTTGGCCGGGGACAGCAGCGGCGCCGGTGCAGCTTCAGGAGCCTCCATCACCCTCGGCTTGGCTTCCCACCGGGCATCCGCCTCGGCAGCCAGCTTCCGCATCCTCGCCTGCCGCACGACATCGCCGTGTTGCTCCTCGAGGGTCGGAGGTTCCTGTCGCGTATGCCGCAGCCACTGGTGCCACTGCGGGCTGACCTTGACGGAGGAGTAGTGCGCCGACCGCGGGTACTTGACGATGCGACGCCAGCGCTCGTTGCTCTCGACGCCTCGTGTGAGCCGGAACTCCCAGTAGGTGTTGCCCTGGAGGTCATAGCCTGTATGCGAACGAATGGGCGTGTAAGTCAAAAAGCTAAGGAGGGGGAGGGGGAGGGCAACTCACCCATGAGGAAGCGTTTGCGCCATGGTAGGCGGAGGGCTTTCCACCTGTACCAGGCCTGCGCAACGGGGCCGATCTGCTTCGTGGCCATTTGCACGTGTTGCTTGTCAACTTGCAGTTTGGAATTTTCGGGAGGGGCGCAAACGGTTTGGGTTGGTGAAGTCAAACGTAGCATAAAATTACCAGCCACATTGTTTCGATTTCCACGTCCAGCAATTGGATCATCACAAAATTCCCAGCCACCCGCACCAGCCACTCCTGCCCACGTCATCATCCATGGTGGGCTTTAATCGGGCTTTCAGAGTAGCGTGGGGATGAACTATGCGTACCCAATCTTGGTTCCTACTTTACCAAGTAGATATTCATCTCCCCTTCGGATGCCCGGGATAACGCTTGGTTTTTTCTTCTTCTCCATCATCACTTTCCCATTTGAGCCTGTTTTTCCAACTTGCTTCTTCCTCACGATACCCACCGGGAAAGATTGCCTGTTTGTTGCTATTTCGATACCCCATTCTCAAGACGCTTCTCGTGCATAACGACGACGACCAACTACTTGCGCTACATCGACACCTCACAACGTTGCGCGGCCCTCTTCCGAACCCACAAAGTCAGAGTACTCCCGAAAAAAAAAACCGATTGACGACTCATCCACCTGGCGGTTTGAAAATCCTACATCATGGCGTCCGTGACGTCCCTCGACAAGGACCTGCGCAAGATGCGCCTGGAGAAATACACCCCCGCCGCCGCAAATGAAGCCCGCACATGGATCGAGGATATCCTAGGCGAGAACCTCCCCTCGTCAGATCTCCTCGAGGGCTTGAAAGATGGCGTCGCCCTGTGCAAGTATGTTCCCCCTTTAGTCTCTCTATCATGAATGCGGTACTTACACACGACTCTCCTAGACTCGCCAACCTTGCTCTTCCTCCCCCCGGCGTCAGATTCAAGCAATCAGCAATGCCGTTCGTACAGATGGAAAACATCTCCCTCTTCCTCCGCGCCTGCCAATCCCCGCCGCTGAACCTCCACCAACACGATACGTTCCTCACGGTCGACTTGTTCGAGCAAAAAGACCCGGCGCAAGTCCTCCAGTGCCTCGGCGCATTCAGCAGAGCCGCGCATGCGGCCAGTCCGCAGAACTTCCCCACAGCTATCGGGCCCAGGTCTCGGCCTGATGCTGTGACACCCCAGGGGACAGGCTCGAGGACCCCCACCAGCACTCGCGACCGCGGCGCTTCTGTGACCAGCAACCCCTCGCCGTTCGGTCGCTCTGCCGCCATGCCTCATCGGACTGGCGACTCTGGGTCGGGACGGTGGAGTCCTACCAAGAGCCCTACCAAGAGCCCTGGATCTCCTGGCCCCGTTAGCAGCTGGAGCAAGAAGGAGCACGAGGGTACCACCGCACCGGCCTGGAATATCGCTCAGTATGGCTACCTAGGAGGTGCCAGCCAGGGCAACCTCGGCATCTCGTTTGGAGGACGGAGACAAATCACTAGTGCTGGTCCTCGCGTGCCAAGCCTCGCTGAGAAGGAGCGCCGTAGAAAGGAAGAGGAAGAACGTCTACGCCTGGAAGCCGAGGAAGAGGACCGACGACGAGCTGAAGAAGAGGAGCGCGCACGTCTCGAGGAGGAGCAAAGATGGGAGGAGGAGACGGAAAGGCTACGCGAACAGGAGCGACTAGCTGCCGAGGAGGAGAAGCGGCGGTGGGAGGAAGAGGAGCGCCAGTGGAAGTTGACGGAGGAGAAACGACGCCAAGAAGAACAAGAGGCCGAGGCTCGGCTCGCCGAAGAGCGAAGGGCCGCAAAGAGCCGCAGCGACGCCAAGCTAAAAGGACAGTTCCTCAGCCAATACAGAGCGGAGCAGGCGGCGTCGCAGCATGACGGTGCTTCGGAAGAGGACGACTACAGAAGCCGCGTCCAGCAGCTCGAGGAGGAGCTGGAGCTTGCCCGACAACGCGAGGCCGAGTATGAGCGGGAGCGCCAGGAGAGAGCGCAGCGTCCAGGGGCCGGCAACGTCAAGCCGTTGCCCAAGCCCAAGCCCCAGCTGGTCTCCAGCCCTCCGACCCGCTCCGATTCGTGGTCGAGGGATGAGCGGGAGGTCTTGCGCACTCGGCCTCCGCATAAGAGGGAGCCCGTGGAAGAAGACGACGACGCTCCCCTCCCGCCGCCGAGATCGCCTCGTCC